>JARHVA010001667.1:2320000-2375000 GCA_037957365.1 Torreya grandis | reverse complement strand
ACATCAAGATATTTTATATAGTGACATTCGATGGGATGAGGATCTCATCTCACCTTGAGTGTCATCCCTTTGGCTTGTAGAATTAAGACTAGGCCACCTCTCTTAAACACCAAATTAAATTGGTAGACAATCATGCAACTAGAGGGGCACAACATTGAATTCACTTCTATTTTATGAAATATGGTGATAACGATTATAAAAAATTATTCAAATGTATTATATCTAAAAAATCTTGATAAAATATCAAGGCCAATAATTGAGCTGAGTCATGGCTCTCTACTCTCCTTGACATATCTATTTATTTTTTGAAACCACTATAAAATAGTGTTCCAAGCCTAGGAGGAAATAGTTCAGTGAGCTGAGGATTTGTATGAAAGCCTTTATGTGGTGCCTTGAAAAATTAGGCTTTCTTTTCAAAATTTATGTCTTGTTACATTATCTCTTCATGATCTCTCTCATGACTTACATTTCATGAGTAATGACAAAGCTCAAAGCACTGATGGATTCCCTTGTGAATTTTGTAAATCCCCTTAAGATTTTTTAATGCCCAATCTGATCTAATTATACAAATAATCTCTATAAAAAAATTTGGGTTCATTCATTAATGAAGGAAATATTGAATTTATACTCAAATATAGTGACATCAAACCTATAACCAATGGGTGTCCTACCATCCTGCTCAATGTATCATACAATATCCTTGATAAAACTCTTTGTAACCACATCTGATTCATCTTACCTTCCATTGTCAATCACAAGAAAATGGTATTTATAAAAAATGTATACCCTTGAAAAAATTATAGCTATATTGGAGGGTATGGAATGGGTGAGAGCCTCTCATCAAAGAACCATAATTCTCAAGATTTATTTTGAGAAAGCCAATGAAAGATTTGAGCTGCTTTTCATTCTAGCCATGCTCCAAGCTCTTGAATTTGGCAAATTATTTGTTTATGTTATGCAAACCCTCTTCTCATATTCTTTGGAAAGTTTCACTATCAATTGTCTCAAATTTGATATTTCCCCCTAATTAATCTCCATTAATCAAGTTTTCCACCTTGCTCTAGAATTATATGTTTTAACCACTAAAGGTATTAGATATATGTTGGCACATATAACTAAGCAAGGTCTTCTGTAGGCAATTATCTTTCCCAATATATATTTATAGCTTATAAATGGCCTTTTATTAATGATACTTTATTTACTCTTCAAGAGAAGTAAAAATATATTAAGGAGTTTATGTAGTGGAGTAAAACCCAATGATTTGTACATAGTATAATTAAAATGTTATATTGGTTACTTTAGACAATATTATGTGATTATGTAACACCTAAATATGGTACACATGGAAAAATCATGACCATGATTGTTCCTTTTAGTTCTACACATGCCTTGCTTCTGCAAGCCTTGCATCTACTTTACCTTGTGCCCCTTGTTCTATATATTAGTTTGAACAAACTTATATTGATGACATACACATCCCATATTTTCAAGAATGTTTAAAATGTATTTATATTACACCTTTATAATTTTTAAGCATGATCTTACTCTCCTTCTCCCTAGACACTAATGCTCACATATATAGTATCATCAACATTACTATCCTATTCTGGTGTAAGTTTATAGTACCCTAATTTCATCCAATTTAGAAATGAAATGTATTATAATGGTCAGCCTAAGTTATATCCCCATAATATTAGTATAAATAAAATTTCAACCCTCATTCATTCACCACCTATGAAACCTATAAATCCTACTAAATGAACACTCAATAAGCACTCAATTTACCAAAATATTTCCTATTCTACCCTATTTGAATATCAATCAAGGAAATAACCAAAATATAGGTTTAAAGTACTAAAGGAGCAGTCATAAGGTTACATTTTCTATGTTACGACATAGGTCAATGTTCTACTTACTTTACACATTACATTATTCACACAAAAGATAAAATAGAATGGAGAACTACATGAGTTTGATGTCCTCTTCTAGAGTATTATCTATGTAGGCAATGCCCTTTGATAATGGAGTCATTATGGGTTAGCTTGAAACCATGTGCACACTAAACCATTTTTTCCAAGGTAACATTGAAGATGCAAAGCTAGGGTTTTTCCATTTCACCAGGAGTGATAGTCCATGACCTAGATCTTAATGCACTTGAGTGAAGACAAAACCAAACCCAAAACTGTCTAGGTGGTCACATCTTATTTTAGTGAGAATTATATAAAGGAAACTAGCATCTAGATCAAAAACTAACATTAACACAACTATTCTAGGATGATGCAAGTGTCAATAGAGCTAGAGGCACTAGATCCAAAATATGACAACTATTCTAGAACCATCATCTTACTTGTACCAGATCTAGCATTGTATTAGCATTAGAAACACCTATGTACTTACTTTTTTTGTCTTTTGTATATCTATCATAGATTTACTTTCCATTAATATCCTATCTTGTCATAATAAATTTAGTATATGATATATATGAGTTAAAACAATTAACTGTCCTACTATAGATCTGGTATTCATCTTTGTGACCTATCATTTCTATATCCTTAAATCTAAACACTAAATAGGATCCTTATCAAAACTAGGGTTAAATAATTACACCACTATAAGTGTCACAAAATGGGAAAAAAATCAAGTTATTTGGCATCCCATATGATTTTGATAGTGCCCCTGTTGAGTTGTGTCAACATATCATAAACAATGTGAATAAAAAGGTGGAGTATTAGGTCACCAAACCTCTCTCTTTGGAAAGTAAATTCTAATTGTGTACTAAGATTATTTATACTAATCACATTTATTATTTATTCTATTGGGTATCCTATAAAGCCTACTATGTTAAATTGGCTAAGATCCTTAGATATTTTATTTGGTCTATTTCTAAATAAACTCGAGGGTTCCAAAGAGTTGATTTGGATATTTTTTGTCTTCATCATGATAAAGTAGGTATATGGATAATTTACACTTATATATAGAGCATTTCCATAGGTGTTAAGTGGGTTTTCATATCCATTGAAGCTAATGAAGCGTTGAAAACCCTTATATGTCATTGTCTCTCATCTGGATCTCCCTACAATGAATCTATTTGGAAAAACATATGTTTCCACACTCTATTGATCACTACTACTCATATCAAAATTTAAGGCTCATTTGTACAATTTTTTTATAAATATTATGAAGTGATTAAGCCCAATTTAAAACTATTTGGTAATGTATTTTGTGATTGATGCAATCATCATTAAGGAGTCCAATTAAGGGGAAAATACGACCACACAAACCAATATAATAAATGGACACACTTATTTTCTTATGCATATAATAATATTATAAACTAAAATAAAAATGTTTTTTTATTGATTCAAATGAGGAATTACATCTTGAATACATACAACTATTAATTATATAATTTCAAAATCACTGTAGTCCTAAAATGAGATGCATTATCACCTTTCACACTCTTATATCTATGTCTTGTATAAATTTATACATGAACCGACCTAAGTTATTCATTTCTATAAAATACTCTAAAATAATTTTAAGGACTACCACGAAAATAACCCTTAAAGTATTTCATCTTAGAAGTCATGTCACAAGTGTGGGGATGTGTTTTTATATACATGATATGTATGAAATGAGATAGGACCGACTTGAAACTTATCCTATCAAACATATCTAGACTTAGAGAAAGTAAATAAAATAGAGTTTATTAATACTTAGTGTATTGGGATATGACCAAATGGATATGTTATTTATAGTAACAATATATATTATGACACAACATTAACAGAGAGGACTCCAAATCCTCTAGGAAATAAAAATAATTAAACCTAACTATGTATCTAATATTAAAATTAATCTTATATAATATTTCCAAGATAGAAAAATAATAAGGGGGATGGTTAAAAACAAACTATAAAATGTTAAGGAAATATGGTAGGAAAATGAGGGCTTAGGTCACCTATGGATTGAAATGGGAACATTGAAATACCCTATAACATCACTACATAAAAGTGTAGAGGAGATTTAAACAAGGATTTATGCACTCTTTCAAGCTATTAATTATGTAATTTCTATCTATCAAATGAATGAGCTAGGGATAGAATATACGAACCTTGAATGAAATATCTCGATCCTTAATCTAGCCCTTCTCAATGGTTCTTTGCAACAAATTGGTGTGGTTTTAAGGATTACAAAGGCTGAATAAAACTCTAGGATAAGAGGAATCCTCTTATTACATCTAAGATTCCACATGAAAATATTTTTCCCTCAAAAAAAAATCTAAGCATTGGCTTCTCCAAATGTAGACATAAAAATAACTGAGAGTAATGATAATGCTAAAATGAATGTTCCTTTATATTGGATTAAAATGGGGATTTACATTTATAATGGTGAGTGATCCTAACCTTTATTGAAGTTTTATCCAACATCATTAAAAACCTTAATGTAGTTAAAAATATGATGGTGTAATTTTGAACTAGGTCAAAAAATGACATTCTATTTGTGAACCATCTACCAGAACTTTCAGACTACATTGACTTTGATCAACTTATTTTTAAAATTGGTGGGAATCAAAAAATAATAAGTCATACTAGGATGATATTCAAATTATAAATCTTATATGATTTATTGATATTATATAATTCAAATTATAGAGATTATTAATAAACCTACATATGCTCATAATAATCCTACAAAATATGATGAGCAAATAATCAAGGAATAATCTATAATATTCTAAATTAGAAATAGGTCCATGATAGAATTTAATCAATGTACATAGTTTAATAACTAACAAACTAACTAAAATCTATGTGATTTGTTTTATAGATAACAACCTCACTTTTACATAAAAATCTCTCTATGTTAAATTTATTCTAATATTCCCCTTAATTTATCATATCTTGGAGAGTACAAGAGAGAGAAATTATGAATGCCTCAAACTTATCACATGCATGTGATTTCGTGAAGACATCTGCACACTAATCTTGAGTGGGTCAATACTGGAGATGTATATTGTGTTGTTGAACATTTTCATGTATGAAATGGACTTGAAATTAAATGTGCTTAGTGTGTTCATGAAGAATTGGATTTTAAGCAATTTTAAGAACACCCTAATTATTATAGTTTAGAACTATTGGATGAGTCTGTGGAACTCCCAATCCTACTAGTATAAAACGTAGACATATCACCTCATAGACAACTCCTCCTATGGTGTGATATTTTGGATTAGTATAAGAATGAGATATAAATTTCTACTTCTTACTCTCCCATGATATTGGACTAGATCCAAAAAAAAATATAAACCTAGAAGTAGATTTTTTGTCATAAATTAGACCTTCATGATTTAAACCTATATATCTTATCAAGAATAACTTATCATTCTTATTATATTATAGAAAATTATCTATTTTTCCTCAAGTATATCACAATACCTTCTTAGCTACTTCTTATTTGATTACCTTTGGCTCCTACATGAATAAAAAAAGAGATGATAACATAAATAATAGTTGGCCTAGTGTATGTGAGGTAGATGAGACTCCCAATAAACTACCTATAAAGAGTGGCATCTGATGATAGTGATGGATCTAAACAAGATATTTGAAGCCTTATCTCCATAGGTGTAGCCATCAATTTTCAATCCATCATCTAAAACCTCTCAATAAATGTATTGATTTACTTCATCTAAGACATTAATATTCAATGTTATTTTTGACATACTTCCAATCTGAGGTAGTAGTGCAATAGCCCAATATTTGTCATGTCAGATAATCAATTGAGATTTTTATTTTTCGCATCAATCATCTTCATAGAACTACTAATGATGAATAGATCATTGAAATAAACAACAATAATAATAATCTCCCTCCATTGATTTGTTAAGTAGAGATTTGGATCATATGGATTCCTCTAAAATCCATGCTTCACTTACTTCTCATTAATTTTTATATAGCAGGCTTTAGGAGCCCATTTGAGACCATACATAGATTTTATGAGTCTACACACTTGCTCTTGACTTAGTGTGACATAACCATTTGGTTGAGTCATGTATACCTATTCTTATATATCTCTATTTAATAAGGCAATTTTAATGTCCATTTGATGAATGTTCCATCCAAACAATGCAACCATAACAAAGATCATTCTAATTGTCTTTATCTTAGTTATAGGAGAAAAATTATCCTCATAGTCTAAACATTTAATCTATGCATAACACTTTTATACAAGTATTTCCTTGTTCTTGTCTATACTATGATATGCTCAAATTTTTTATCTTAAAGACCCATTTACATTTGATAGGTTTCTTCCCTGGTGGAAGTTCAACAAGTTTCATGTGTCATTATTCATGAGAGATTGATAGTATGCATCCATGACATCTTTCCAAAGTTTGGAATCTAGGTATTCATAGACTACAAAGGGCTCAAATATTTGTATAATAATTCTCATTAAAGCTAAATTTACTTATACGTGAGCCATACATTAAGTCCTCGGTCTTATGGATGAAGTGTTTGGAGGTCATTCTAGTTTTATATCTTGAATTGTACTCATATACCATTTAGGCATATAGTGAGTAGTAGTTGGTGGTGCTAAAGCTTCTGAATTACCATCACCACTATTTTCATCTAGAAAGTTTACATGTTTAATGCTTTATATAAGATGGTTATGTGGAAGATGAATTGATTTCACCTTTATCATCAAGCATTACATCCTAATAATATGTATCTTCATAATCTTTGGATCAATTAACTAATATACTTTCAACTCATTACTGTATAACACAAAAATGCATTTTTGGGTATTATTATATAATTTATTCCTTCTATTATTTGATAAATATTTGTATACATTAAAACAAAAATTTGTAAATGAGAGACTTTCAACTTTGTCCTATTCCATGCTTTACGTGGTGTAATTCTATCAAAAGCTTTGGTAGGTGACCAATTTAGTAGATATACATCTATGAGACACACATTTTGCCAATATGAATGAGGAATTTATGCATCATAAATCATGATTTTAATCTCTACAATGACATGGTTATGCCTTTCTACAACCCTAGTATATTATGGATAAATATAAGTGTATTGATGATGTATTACATTCTTTTCAAGGTATAAAATTGATGTTTTACTGGTGTATTACCTCTAATGATCTGAGTGAAGGGCCTTGATTTTGAGACTAGTTTCATTTTCAATAGAGGCCTTAAACTCTTTAAAGGCTTGAAATGCCTGATCCTTAGTATTTAACAAGGAAACCCAAATCTTGATTGATTAATCATCAACAAAGGTTTCAAAATACTTATAGACTTTTAGGCTAGAAGTCATAGGTCCACATGGATTGGTGTGCACTAGATATAGTGGATTAGGAGATAGATATTTAGTTTTGTAAAAATGAGTTCTTTGTTATTTACTAGCTGAGTAAATAGAACATATATTAAAATATTATTTGAATGTGGGAAGACCTTTGACAATGTTGTGTTTTCTTAATGTAATAAAATACCTATAACTCAAATGACCATATCTTCTATGCCATAGTTGAGATTTATCTATACCCTTTATAATAAGTGCTTGATGGTATTTATGTATAAGATTACATTAAAACATTTTAATATGCAAATAGAAACACAACTAATTTATAAATCAGTCCTAGTTTGGAGAAGATAAATCATACTTACACTTACGACTGTTGAGACATTAGATATTCAAGGTCATGACTAAGATGGACTTGCTAGACCTAAAGAATGGATCTCTTATCATAATAAAATCACTAGATAGGGTTCCAAATATTTTAGTCAATCAAAACCATGTCTTAAACCTATCTAGGTCCTATTTTTCATATTCATAAATTATATTACATCAAACTAAAATCAAATCTAGTGCTCACCAAATCTTGTGGCACAAAGTGGTGGTTAGTAAACATGAATATAATATTTATACTCACATCAATGTATAATAAATCTTAATGGATGGGGGAGAATTAAAAATGAAAATATATCTACTCTTACAAAGAAGTAATAAAGTAGGAACACTTACATTTGAATATGAACCTGTTAAATCTCAATCTCTCCATTGGCCAAGGTAATTTACAAGAGGTTATTGTGGTATGTAAGGGGATGACAAGGATAAGTCAGATCTAGGATACACAACATATATATGCATCTATAAGAATATTACGTAAGATAAGATATATATATCTAAAGAAAGTATTGAAACCCTAAGCTATGATCTTCAAATATAATGGTGGATAAGAAGATGTGCAATATAATATTCTTATTCTTCTCTTCCTTATAAATAATGGAAATGGATGTTAATATATAACTAAATATAACCCTAATATTTTTTGAAAATTTAGATGATAGGGTTGACCCAATCACTATGTATCTCTATTGATAAAAACAAATTAGGTCTTGGTATAGGTCAGCCAAAGGCAGACCTAGAACTAAAATGATTTTTTTATTAATTTGAGTACACGGTTGATGGGACACTAATGTAAACCATCAAAAAGGGTTTTAGGAATAGGAAGGGGTTAATGAAGGTGTTAAAATATTAGGGAAGTGTTTTAAGATAAGATTGTGTAGTTAACAAGTAGTGGTATAGGGGATAATAATCTTGCAAAGAACCAATGGTCTACCCACCCATTTCGTAGTGCACCCTTTAAGGCATGTACTTAGAGAGATTAAGACTAGATAGGTTATTGAAAGAGAGAAAGCATAAGTAAATGATAAAACTTTGAAAATAGTATGTAATAGGGGATGGTGCTTAATGAAAAGAACATAGCAACACACAATGTTGAAGCTAAATAAATTGTAGTAAAAAGCAAGTAAGATATATGAAAGGATAAAATTAAAAATTACATACACTTACATACCTTAGTGCTATAGATAATAAATTAAGTGAAATAAATGTGAAGGTGTCCAATGTAGGGAACATGAGGCAAAACTATGGAAATTATAGAAAAATTATGAAGGTGTTCCTCATGCATTTGAAAATTGTTTACTACATGGATATTCCATGAATAACATTATTATTAACATTCTAAAATAATGACAATAACATGTTATAGAAGTTTAAACATTAATTTTCTAGACTAAATAATGTACTAAATCAATTCACTACACTCTTTATACATGGGCATTGTTATAGTGACTAAATTATTCATACTTGACACCATCACTATGACTGTCACATAAATTTTACAAATAAAATAAAATACACACTATACTCTCTAGAGCATCATTACAGGAAGACAAACACATTTTAAATCATTAAATCAATAAATATTTAATCAAAGAGTATTATTAATCATATTTATATCAAAATATATAAATACTATAATCACTATTATTATATTAACATTCACATAAATTACAATAATTATGTTTATATAAAAATTTCAATTCCGATCTTCAAAACCATTCTAACTCCCATAAAACTTGTCACTTAGCACCCTTTTTAAAATCTGTCATTAATTCATTCACTCTACTTGTATAACATGATTGAGTTTTGTAAACGATTTAGAGACAGGTAGCTTATCATGTTCCAACTTTGCTTCAAAATCAATTCTAATTCACTTTGTCGATGTTGATCTGACTAGAGAAAACAAAAGGTATACTGTTTCAGACAGTGTGTACACAATTTAGATTGCAAGGAGTTTCATTTAGGAGTAAATCCCATGAATCCGTTTTAAATGATTCGAACAAAACAAAGAATCAATCAATCAAAGCAAAAAGAGTAGATAGTTCCAATAAGTTAGAGAATTTAAATGTTTCGGAATTAATTCGCTGTGAAGTTAATGTACCGTTGCTGCTTAATGAATGTTTTAGGGGCAATGTTGCGCATTGTACACGGAAGTCACGGAAAACTATTTCTTGTTGCGCATTGTAGAAGGAAGTCATGGAAAACTATTTCTTGTTGCGCATTGTAGAAGGAAGTCAAGGAAAACTATTTCTTCTACAGGTGTTATGCTATGAACATCAAAGTGGCATTGGTTGACAGCAATGTGCTATGTAAAATTTTCATACAATTTTTTAACCTGGTCAATCAAAAGGGGTTGCTATTGGCCTTGCAACCAGCTTACATTGAAACTGCCGCTCTTCTCTGGAGGGCTCTAAGAGCTTCCATTTGTGGATTGTGACTTTTCCGCATAGCTGTCTTTCAAGCCGGAATTGCATTCTGTTAGTGTGGAGTAACAGCTATATTTTGATTGATAAAGATTATTTGACAATGAAAACGTAGGTCTCAGAACAATTCGATCGCCATTGCGAGGTCTGGCAAATGAAATCAGTTTTCTGACAACCCGCAGCCAAAGCCGCAACTCTATCTGTGGGAGAAAGCCTTTTAGTTGGAATATTGTTCTCCTCTTCAACAATCTCCCGAGTTGGCCTTGCATTTTCCAAGTGTAAAATTCTATAACCTAGCAACAGATTAATTCCACAATAAATTCACAGACATAAATCTGATTTATAACAATTAATACAACTGGTTTAATTAACAACTAATGACAGCGGAAGCAAAAAATAACAATAAGCCAATACAGAAAAAGACAGTAACACAGATGTACCCATGAAACCCCAATGTGAGGAAAAACCTGCAAATGTTAGATCTTCTATTCAGCCTAACAACAAACTTCTCTTTTGCAAAAAATACAATGTATGAATTTGCTACAGCAATCTTACTTTTATAGAGAGCCTAGTTGCTTTACTTAGCTTGCAAGAAAAAAAAAGCTTTCCTTAGCATGCAAGAAAAAGAAGCTTTCCTTGCTTTCTTTGGCTTTTCTATTTTTACACATAAAATCACACTAAGATATATCTCATCCTCACAAACTCAGAAACATTCTAGAAACTACTGTTGCTGAAAATCCAACTCAAATTGTTTTAAAGCATATCTAATCTTGAGTTGCTTTAAAACATTTCCACATTCCACCTTTCGAGCTACAAAAATCAACACTCCCTCTAAGCGAGGAAGGTGTTCTGCACCACACCCAAATTGTCCCTAAAGAATTCAAACTTGCTCTTCATCAAGGCCTTCGTCAAGATGTTTGTAATTTGTTCATCCATAGGAATGTAATTGAGCTTCACTATCCCCTTCTCTACACAATCTCTGATGAAGTGATACTTGATCTCAATGTGCTTTGACTTGTCATGAAACACTGGATTCTCAGAGAGTTTGATACAACTCTGATTATCACAATAAATGACTGTAGGATCCAACTCCTAATTAAAGAGCCCAGCTAGAAGTTTTCGAAGCCAGATAGCCTCACATGTAGCCATACTAGCTGCCACATACTCAGCCTTTGCAGAACTCAGTGCAATTGACTTTTGTTTCCTGCTGTACCAAGAGACTGCTCCTGATCCCAAACTGAAACTACATCGTGAAGTTCTCTTTCGATTAGCTGTACTGCCTGCCCAATCTGCATCAGTAAACCCCTTGAGCTTCACTCCATCCTGCTGAACATACTTCAGCCCATAATCAAATGTGCCTTTGAGATATCTCAAAACATGCTTTGCAGCTATCCAATGAACACGTTTAGGTTTCATCATAAACTAATTGAGTGATTTCACTGCAAAACAAATGTCTAGCCTGGTGTTGACCAGATACATACGAGAGCCTATCAACTATTTGTATAAATTAGGGTCCACTGCCTCTTATCTAAAAGCATCAATCTTCTTCCAGTTGGTCACAAGTGGCATTGACATAGGCTTACAGTTTTCCATCCTGAATCGCTTCAAGATACCAATTAAGTACTTCCCTTGTCCAAGGAAGATCTCTTCCTCTTTCTGCCACAACTCCAATCCTAGAAGGTAGTGCATCAACCCCAAGTCCTTCATCTCAAACTCTCCTGCAAGATCCCGCTTGCAGTGTGGTATTCACTCCTCTGACCCTGTGAGAAATAGGTCGTCAACATATAACAACAATATGAGAAGTTTACCCTTCACCTGAACATAGTACAAGTTTGAATCTACCTCACTCTTAATGAAGCCCACACTCTGCAAGTAACTATCAATATGTGAATACCACGCCCTAGGAGCCTGCTTGAGTCCATACAGTGCTCTTTTCAATCTACATACATGAGAATCGCTCTCATGTGCTTCAAACCCTTATGGTTGCTCTATGTAAATCTCTTCCTCAATCACCCTATTGAGGAAAGCCATATTTACATCCATTTGATGAATCCTCCAACCCATCTGTGCTGCTAAAGAAATGATAGCTCTTATGGATGAGTACTTGGTTACTGGAGCAAAAGTCTCATCATAGTTGACTCCTTCCTTCTGTGAAAACCCCTTAGCAACAAACCGAGCTTTGAACTTTTTCACACTACCATCTGCAGCATGCTTAATCTTATACAGCCATCTCGAGCCCACCACAGACTTATCTTTTGGTCTAGGTACTACCTCCCACACACTATTCTTCATGATGGATGAATATTCTTCCACCATGGTATCTCTCCATACTTGGTGCTTGGATGCCCCCTGAAAGCTGGAAGGCTCTACTTCAATTAGTTCACTCATAAGTGCCACATAATCTAAATAACATCTGGGAGCCCTTCTTTGTCTGATTGAATCTTGAGGATCACCTACATATTCTTGAGCCTCTCTTAATGTTTGCTCAGTTGCCCTGTTTCTCCTCTTCTCACTAATAAGAATCTGAGGCTAAGAAATTATTTGATCCTCTATCTGATCATCCTGCTTGTTCTGCTGTCTAGCTTACATGACTGAAGTTTGAGGAATTTGTGCTACCTCAACTATGGATTTTTGTTCCTCCTCATTTATCAAGTTACTTGACTTCTGAGGAGCCCTCTCTTCCTCAAACTTCACATCTATGCGAACCACTATTTTCTTGAGAGCAGGAATATAAACCTGATAAGTCTTAGAAGTTTCACTGTAAACAACAAGGATACCCTTCTCTACAGTAGGTTCCAACTTGGTTCTCTTCTCATCAGGAATGTGACAATACACAAGACATCCAAAGATGCGAATGTGTCCCAAATCTTGTTTCTTACCAATGAACTCCTCTTCTGGAGTCAATTTGCCCAACACTTTGTGAGGGCTCATATTCTACAAATACATAGTTGTGTTGCAAGCTTCTGCCCATAAGAACCATGGCAGATCCTGATCATGAAGCATGGCCTTGGCTGCTCCAATGATAGCTCTATTCTTTCATTCAACAACCCCATTCTGTTGAGGGTTGTATGGAAATGAACTCTTTCTTGATACCTTCCTGAGCACAAAAATCTTTAAAGGCATTCGAGGTATACTTGCCTCCATTATCAGACCTTAGTATCTTGATCTTCTTCCCAGTTTGGTTCTCCACGAGAGCCTTAAAATCTTTGAACCTACTGGAGACCTCATCTTTATTCTTCATGAAATATATCCACGTCTTCCTGGAAAAATCATCAATGAAGGTAACATAATACTTATATCTATTTAAGGATGTTGTTGACATAGGTCCACACACATCTGAGTGTACAAGATCCAAAATCCCTTTGGATCTAGTGTCACTGCTTGGAAAATTGGTTTTAGCATATTTCCCAAGAGCACAACCCTTGCACACATCATGCTGTTTTGTTTTTATCTCAGGCAGCCCCGTCACTATTTCCTTAAGAATATTAAGTGCTCCATGGTGAAGGTGAGCCATCCTCTTGTGCCACAATTCTCCTATCCTTCTACAGCTACTAACCAATGCATGTGCTAGTGCAAACTGTAACTAAAACAAGCTGCCATGCCTGACACCAATCACTTTTGCAATCTTGGAATCTTTGGGATGAATATGGAATCTTTGGGATGAATATAGACTTGTCCCCTCTCAAAGGTCATGATGTAACCTTTGTCTTCCAAGGTAGAAACTGAGATTAAATTTTTTGTCATGCCAGGGACGTACAACATATCTTCACCAGCAAAGGTTTGCCAAACTCCCTCTGAAACTTGACGGTGCCAATACTAGTTGCATGGTACTTGGCATTATCTCCGAGCTCAATATAGAAATCTAGCTTCTTCTCCTCCAGCTTGGTGAAACATTGTTTGACTCCTGTCATGTGGTGAGAAGCCCCACTGTCAATATACCATACTCTATTGGCACTTGAACTTGAGAGATAGGCAATGAGTGAAAACTCATTCTCAAATTTTGATGCAAACTCGTCCACCTCTGTTGTAGCAGCAAATTGCTTCTTTTGCTTGTCCTTATTTTTCTTATTTGGGCATTGACTAGCATAGTGACCCATCTGATGGCAGCAAAAACATTTAATCTTGCTCAGATCTTTTTTCTTCCCACTTTTGGAGGAAGAACCTTCATATTGCTCTTTATTGGACTTCTTCTTATCCTTGCTTGCAAGAGCAATATTTTCTTCATCTTGACACTTCTTTGTTTGATCTCCTCGATTAGTACCTTCACGGATCTCCTCATGAACAAAATCATCCCAAAGTCTTGCCCAATCAGGTAGCCGACAACACACTTGACAAAAACTTCTCGGTGTTTTGAAAAACCATTCAAGGCTATATGCACCAACTCATCTTCTATAATCGTCTCTCCAACAGCAGCAAGCTCATCCCTGACCTGTGTCAGCTTGGACAAGTAAGAGGTCACACTCTCGCCTTTGGACATCTTGGTATTATGTAATTTGTCCTTGAGCATCATCTTACGACTTTGATAGTCGCTCTGATAAAGTTTTGTGAGCGAATCCCACATCTCCTTGGCGGTGTCTTTCCCTGATAAATGAGGAATTAAATGATCTCTTACTCCATCCAGGATAATCCTCTGAGCCTTGGCCTCTTTAACTTCATGTGAATCTAAGGCAACAGGATCATTTGTTGGTGGAGTCACTTCTATGCTAGCATAGATCCACATCCTGTTCTCCTTGAGAACAGATGTAATCCGAACCTTCCACTGCAAGAAGTTAGACACACCCTCGACCCTGTCCTCATATCGAACGTTGGTTGCCATAGCCACAAAAAGAATTGAGGATGAAAGAATTGATTTTTTTCTTGAAATCTGCGTTACAAATCTTGGCTTTGTATTCAGAGTTTAGAGCTCTAATTCCATGTTAGTTTCTATAACACAACAACAAATTAATTCCACAATAAATTCACAGACATAAATCTGATTTATAACGATTAATACAACTTAGTTAATTAACAACTAATGACAGTGGAAGCAAAAAATAACAATAAGCCAATACAAAAAAAGACAATAACACAGATATACCCAAGAAACCCCAATGCAGGGAAAAATCTGCAAATGTTGGATCTTCTATTCAGCCTAACAACAAACTTCTCTTTTGCAAAAAATACAATGTATGAGTTTGCTACAGCTATTTTACTTTTATAGAGAGCCTAGCTGCTTTACTTAGCTTGCAAAAAAAAAAAAACTTTCCTTAGCATGCAAGAAAAATAAGCTTTCCTTAGTATGCAAGAAAAAAAAGCTTTCCTTGCTTTCTTTGGCTTTTCTAGTTTTACACATAAAATCACACTAGGATTTATCTCATCCTCACAAACTCAAAAACATTCTAGAAACTACTGTTGCTGAAAATCCAACTCGAATTGTTTTAAAACATATCTAATCTTGAGTTGCTTTAAAACAATTCCACATTCCACCTATCGAGCTACAAAAATCAACACCAAAGACAAAAGAGGGACCGTACGAGACAGACTAGAAAAGCAGGGATGCCAATAAGTGCCCCAAAAATCAAAAGTGCTGGGAGGATACAGGGGAGCCCTTTTCACCTCCGTGGTACAGCCAGAGCAGCACTCGTCCTGATTGAGGTAAGGATGGCTTAACAGCAATGCAGCGGTCCTCATCTGATTGGTATCTCTCCGCAAGCATTTGTCCACAAAATCCTGAGCTTGGACGCTAAGACACGGAGGCATGTCCGGAAGATCGTGTGTGCAACCGATACAACACATAGCTGCGAGGGGATTCGATACGTTGCTCCAAGGTGGCTTGCCTATGGTCATCTCCAGCACAGTGCAAACCAGAGACCAAATATCAGAAGACAGACCCTGCTCCAGCCGGTTTATCACTTCCGGAGCCATCCATAGTGGCGTAACTCTCACGTCCTTAACACTTAATCCCTTGTTCGCCGTCCTTGTAGCAGATCCAAGGTCGCAAACTTTAACGACCCCGCCGGTTCCGAGGAGAACATTCTTTCCCTTAATATTGCAATGTACGATGCCCTGCCGTTGGAGGTAATCTATTCAACGGAGGATGCCATGAGTATGGCATCTGATCACCGATTCCTCTAACTGCCGTCCAGACTTAGCGATCAGGTCCGCCACGCTGCCACCAGGCATGTACTCCATCATCAAATTGCACATGTCTACATCATTATGGACTGTGTAGTCTTTTCCCAAGCACCGCACAGTATATGGAGAGTCCACAGAGTTGAGAATGTTGTATTCGTTTTCCATGCGAGCCTTAGAATCAGTTGTCATGGTCTTTACTGCGAAGAGCTCGCCGTTGGAGTTGTTGATGGCAATGCTTCCCGTGGCGAAGGATCCTGTCCTGATAATGTGTCCCCTTACCCAGCCATCGACGCAGCGTGTCTCACTTTTGATTCCCATTGCCTGCTCGGTAGGAATTATTTTAGGTTGAATTACATTTCATAGGTGGAGAAGGGGAATCAGTAGGGGATATATATGAGCGAAAGAGGACCCAAAAAATTACTTGATTGAAGCGCGGGCAACATGTTCGTTCCTCGTCGGTAGATGGCGCCCGTTCGCTACGGTAAATGAACGCAGAGATGTAATAAAAATTTTCCGTGATTCAAGCAGCATGTGCTTCTTGGCCACGTGAGAGATTGCCGTGGCTTTCAAGTTTCCAAGAAGTGAACGCTTGGTTTTATTCCCAGAAGAACATCATTTTCCACTACCTAGATTTTAATGTGGGATTTTGGAAGAGAGAGCAAACAACGTCGAGCCACCATGTGCCATTTAAGAAACTTAAATTCTAATTTTTATTTATCTGAATTTTGGAAGGGAAAAAATAATGTTGAGTCACCACGTTCCAACGTTAAGCTACAAATTTTAGAGAGAACATTTCCTTAGCAAGACGGGAATTATAATCCATCCATTTGTGGAGAAAATTCATCCTTCGCATCAAGAAGTTATTCAAGGAGAATTAAATTTAGGACCACGTACAAGTGATAAAGTGCTCCATGATAGATAATACGAGCAATAGATTGAAGGAGGAATATGTAGATTTTGATTTTTGGTATGTAAAAGAAATTCATTTTGGAGAAATTTATATAAATGTTTGTAATTGTATTTTTACATATTAGATTAAGGAGGCTCTCAAATTTCATGAATAAATATTCATTGTGAATTGTCAAGGTTGATATCATTTCCTTTTGTGAGGTTTGATAGAGTTGGAAACTAATTGAAAGCCAAGCTAGGAAGGGCAAAATCTCCAAGCTTGAAGAGTTGTCTCTTGTTTGGCACATAGTCCTCATCTACAGAAGGTTAAGGGCTATGAAAGCACCACAAAATAACCTTGCAGTTGAGAGTCACAAGACTAGGCTTGGAGTTTGAAACATTCATCCCCGAAGGACACGTTGAAGATGGAGTTGTAGGGGCAGGAAACAAAGAGGAGACAAGATGGGAGATCACTTGAGGTGAACAAGAGTTTGGGGGGCAAGTTTAACTTGTGAAGGTGTATGTGCCTTACCTGTAGAGATCGATGAGCTCATACCCCCTATGAGTCGATAAACAACTAAATGGAGTTTGACATTACTACGAGTTGAATTATTTTTCCTATTAACAACTATCATCTACTTGTCAAAAATGCCATTATGGGGTTTTAAGACAGACCCACTTTTTCCTTAAGGAACAAAAGAGGTGCGGACCATTAAAGGCCATTCTCTAATCACATGGTATGAACCCTGGCATTGAAAATGACTTTTTTGAAGGTCAATATACAACACACATTGCATGAAGTGATTATTACCAACTTGTACCTCAATTGGCTCCTTAAGGTCTTTGTCTAGGTTTATTTCCGCACATACCCTTCTCTGAGGTTGTACTTCATAGAACATTGGTTGTTTATGGAAGATAAATTATCCCAGAGGCTTAATAAGTTGTTCAAAAAAGTTCCACAATGAAAGACTTAAGCCCATCAATTCAATCCAAACTAGGATTTTAAGTTTGGCTTGTTCGGAGACATAAAAGTCTCAGGGCCAATGCGAGAAAATAACTAGAGTGTTGCATATAAAATAGGGAACGTGGCTAACAATAGCTTTGCAATGCTCTATCTTAGTGAAACAAAACATGAAGAAACCCTTGGTAATGTTTTAGATGCCTTTCAGGTTAACAACATGGTCCTGCCAATGGTTATCAACCTAGTACATTAACAAGTTCTCTGGAGGGACTCAACCCACAAAATAAGCAACGAAGGCAAAGTTTTAAAATAATTATAGGTTTTTTCAAAATATACTAAATCTAACACAACATCAAGTACAGTGGTATTTGAGTCAGAATCGATACCTCATGGTGGACATTTAGTGAAAACATCTTAGCTTATTTTGATGCTATTTATTATGAGGTTCCCACTAGCTATCCATGTATCAAATGATGCAGCAATGGTGGTCACAACCATTTAATAAAGGGTAAGCCACACCACCCAAAGGGTGTAATGCTAGTCAAACTTAAAATAATAAACATATGTTGTAAAAAGTGTTCACGCCTAGATCAATGGTAGATCGGTGGTGTGATAGATGGTGAGGAAACCCTACAACCTTGTACACATCTACCACATTGTACGTCTCCCTTCACTTTCAATTTATTATTTCTTGGGGTTTCAACCCCACCCATCGGGTGGTCTAGACTCTTTCTTACTCTGATAGTTGCATCACCAGCCTTGTTAACCTATACAAATCCAATGACATTATGGAACGTACTATAATTTGGGGATGGTTGGAAGATTACCTTATAGCTGCCCACTAGATCCTCTGTGGGATTTCAACATGGTTGAGTCCACTGATGACAAAGAAGAATGCTTCACCATATAGTTGTGTGCAGGGGAGTGTGAGTCATGGTTTTACATACAAAAAAAATTGGGTTTTTTAATCCAAATGACTACCGTAGGAGCAAGTCAAAATATCCCTAGTTCACTTGGTCTAATTTTCATTAGTGAGAAGACATAGTGCCTAAGCATCTTGATTGTGCTTTGCTAGCAAAACATGACCTTTTTTCTTTGCTTATGTTCATAATCAGCCTATAGCTTTGATCATGAACACCTTATTGTCTAACCATCACCCTATCTAATTCTATTTTGAATGGACCAGCCCCAGTTTAATCCACATAATTCTTAGTTTTAACTCTACACTACCCATCTCATATATGAGCAGATTGTTGGGAATATCTTTAGAATTTGGAACCTGGCTCCTAGACCCATTAGGGATATTGGTTGGCTTGATTCTTGGGTTGATGCCATAGCTCACATAACTTTTCTTGAGATATAAGGAAAACAAGATGCAATATTTCAACAATGTATAAATCATGTTACAATCTGTGAATATTGTAAGGTTTCACAGGATTTGGAATCCCCACCATTTATCCCTCTTCTTCAAGCTCAAATGGTCATATGGAGACATGGAATCCAACTGGTTGAGGCTTAAAAGGCTAAAGGAGTGCAAATTAGAGCACATATGCATTGGCTAAAAGATGGAGACAAAGTGACCAAACAATTATTTGTTCTCCTCCAGTCTAGACAAGCTATAGATAGAATCAAATAGATTATATGTACTTAAGCCAAATTTACCAAATTACCCAGCATGTTTCAATATTTTGTGCATCATTATGATGGTGTGTTTTCTACTCAGCCCACCTCTCCTAATCTTGAAGTTTCTCTCTCTCAATGCCTAGGAGTTGTCCTATGCAATCTCTCTAAAGCCCAAAGAACTACCTATGATAAACCCCTTATATTGGGTGATCTTAAATAAGCTATTATGAAAATGGCCATTGTCAAAGTCCCAGGAGTTGATGGGTTTCCTTGTGATTTATACCAAACCCTCTAGGATTTTGTTGGACTTGATATCCATAAGGTCTATTCTAAAGCTATTTTATCCAGCTCTTTGGGCCCTATCATTAATCAATGTAACATCCAATTCATTCCTAAATCTATGGACCCTGAGCTTATTCCCAAGTAGTGGCCTATCACACTTCTTAATATATTCTATAAAATTATAGATAAAGTTATTACCCTAAGAATAAAATACATTATCCCCTTAGTTTTATGAAGTGAGCAAACCAGGTTTATTCATCACAGAAACATATTAGACAACTACATTGTTGTTTGGGAAGGTAGGGAATGGATGAGGATGTCCAACTAGAAGATGTTATTCATCAAGTTTTCTTTTAAAAAATATTATAATCAAATTTAAAAACCTTTCATTCTATGTATGTTTGAGGCTCTTGGTTTTGGTGGTTTTGGCCCTTGGTTTGCGCAAATTGTAAATATGCCTTTTCATGATATTGATGCTTGCATAACTATCAATGGTTCTCAATCTTGGTGTTTTTAGATTCATATATCTATCAAACGAGGGTGCCCTACAAATCCTTCTCTTTATGTTTTGGATGCTGAGGGTTTCAATTATCTTCTAGCTAATTATGCTTCTCGGGATTTGGTAAAGGGTATTTCTCTCCCTAATTCAGATCTTCAGTTGATTAATGGGAACTTTATTTATAATTCATTCCTCACTCTTATGAATGAAGATGCATCTATTAAACATGCCATGGATTGTTTGGACACTTTCTGCCTTGCTTCTAGGTCTTCAATCCAATGGTAAAAGACTAAATGTTATCACCAATCCTTCTCTCCAAAACCCCCTAGGTTGGAGGGATACCAATGGAGGGTGATTCTCCCTAAATTACAATGTATGTTCTTGGTCATTCACTTTGATTTTAAAACTTCACCTACTAAGTTGTGGTGCTATATGGTTCAAAGGATTGAGGATAAAATTTCTTTCTACATCACCAAAATATTGACTCTATTTGGGTAGTTATAGATCTATTTTTAACTTACTTATTTAAACTCATGTTTGATATTCTTCTTATTAGGATCCTTATAATGCTTCTTATGATAAGCTTGAGAAACTCCTAAGACACTTTATTTGGGCCAATTCTAAGGACCACAATGGTTTTCATAGGGTCTCTTGTGCCATTTCTTGTCGACCTAAATAAGCTAGTGGTCTTCGGCTCATTGACATCAAATTTCTTGCTCTCAGTGTTAAGTGGATCGTTAGAAGATTGGAAGGGGATGAATCCTTAAAAATTCTACCAAAACATTGCATCTATCAAGGCTTCTCTCTTGGATGAAAGCCTTGGTAATGGATTGGTGTTCACAACATCCTTATCACCCCTATTTATATTGAAATAGGGTCACTTTTGTTGCTGAAAGGATTTGGAGGGCTTGGGATCTAATCTCAAAGCACACCTCATTTGATTGGTGGAAGGGTTTTAAAGCAGTCTTTCACTTAATGATCAATATCTTTTGTGGTGTCTCATGCTATATTTCCATAATGTTCCTTTTTCCATGGTCTATTAGATGAAAGGTCTGAGCATGTTTAAAAAGTCCATCCACACGATTGGGGATATTTTTAATAAGAGCATTTAGGACTAGCTTCCATGGAATCTTGACAAGTCTAAGTTAAATCTTAATAATGAAGCTGTGGAATCCATTTATGAGTTGTAGAGTTCCATGCTTGATGAATATGTACAAAAAATTGGTGTTACCTCTTTCAAGTCTACTCCATTTCATTACTACTCTCTTTGTCTTGGGTATATTCTCATATCCCCTTAGCATATTGACACTAAAACCCTCAATCATCTTTGGAATCTTAGATTATTTCACCATGTTTGAGCTAGAAGGTTTGAGAAGATCTAGGTGGATTTCATTGAACCTAATAAATTACATTTACTTTGGTTTGTTAATTACCAAGGTATCCATAAGGATGGCCTATTCAAGCACATGGGGGTTTCAAATACCACCTTCCCTACTTGTCAATACCTAGAATCCCTTAAACACCTATTTTTTTTTCCCTCATGCTCAATCAACCCAGAGATGGATTCATACCCACTTCAAGCCCTTTAAACTTGAAATTTTCACACGAAAGATGGATTGTCTTGGGACCTTTCCTTACTCCCTGCAAGAGACATTAGATTTCGGCAAATTTTTTGTACTGATATTCTTTTTCAAATTTGGGAATCTATAAATGAAGCATGTTTTAGTCATGAAGATATGGAAAAATAACATTTTTAACTAATAAAGTTGTATATCTATTGTTACGCTTTAGATCTAGAGTAAGACATATAAAGTTCAACTTGAGATCCACTATATACAAATTCTCCTAGACCATTAGCGAAATTCTCTTTATGCATTTAGTCATGAGCTTCTAAATCCTCCTACAACCATTCCCCCTTAGGCCCTGAGCATGGGGGTATATGTCAACATTCTCACAACTAATGTCTATGAGATAGATGAGTCCCTCTTCCCACCCTTGTTTCCCATTGCCACACCATGGATCTAATAGGGTTACAATATATAGTGGTGGCGTGGAGAGGATGGGGTCCATTTTAGGACAAGTTCCCATGATTAGGTCTCACCATTTTCCCCTCTAGGTAGGATCCTATAATTAAACAATAGGATGTTAGTGAAGAATAACTAGCACACTAATGGTTGAGATCCCATGCCAATTAATGAAGACCCTATGCTCAAGGTGGGTGGGAGGAAACTTTCAGGATCCTCCACATCCACTTCCTTCACCACCACCTGCTGCCATGTTTGTTGTTGTTACTCAATGTGTTCCTTGTTGTTAAAGATTTTGTTAATTCTTGTTTTGGTTGGTGTGAACTTGGGCTACTTTAATCTTAGCTGTAACAACCATGTGGTGGCTTGTTATGTACTTTGGTTTTTTATTGAAGTTTATTTTTATCTCAATTTAATTATGTTTTTGGGGTGTGACTTTTTCACATATCTTTTTTATATGATTAACAATGTAATATATCTTATTTTATTAATGAATGTTTAATTTTCAATCAATTTTTATTTAAGACCATATTTACTATTGAAATCTTTAGAATTATGTGAAAGCTACTAAATATTTACTTAACACAACTTTTCATATATATATATAGAGAGAGAAATGATAACTAGTACAAACCTTAGGCTATCTAAATTTAAGGTTTAATAAAGGATCCTTAGTATTTTGGAACATTACTACCATAGCAAATAATGAATTTATTCATTAGGTTTTTTTAAGGACCATATAAATTGGTGAGTTCCACATCCATTGCAATAAAAAGGGTACAACAAAAGTAAATAGAAAATTAAATAAAATCATTTAGTGTCAACATATAATGCCACCAAGTTTTCACAATTATTTCAATCACGATAATTTTTTATTACTAAGGATCCATGAGCCTAAGAAATATTTGAAAAACACCATGTCATTCTGACCCTTTTAAAAAAGTTCTCTCAATTATCATAACTTATACAGTCTAACAACATATTTTTTGTTTTACCAAATATTTTAACTTAGCTTCGTTACATATAGGGGAAAAGGAATGTTACCACTAACTAGCCCAAAAATTTTAGACCAATTTTAGTGATTATCTATATGTTTGAAAATAGCTTAGCGGTGTGATGACGAAATTCAACACTACAATATGAATCGAACATATCAAGTGTCATATCTTAATAACATGGATAGTTTTATTTATAACTTATCTAGGCTACTACGACTTAACAAATCAATGTTTTCAAATGAGTAGTTTGTAATTACAATTAAATGGTATATACAAGTTACTCTTTAGCTGATCAATAACATTTAAATACTGATTTTATCAAAAGAGCATAGTTAAAAAGGAAATATAGTTATATATGAGTCAAGGAGAGGAATCTTCACAAAATAGTATAATATATTTAACTTTACAAAATTTTAAAACATTAAGTCCTATTATTCAAGCTCTTAGTGTTAAAATATATATTTACTTATAAAAACTAATTGTTATGATTAAAGTTCATCTATTGATTGTTTATATTAGACTCTCAACCATATTAGCTCCTTAAAGCTCACAAATTGAATTATACATAAATCATACATTAAAAAAATATATATATTCAACATACAACTAAGTGGTGAAATAAAAATGATCTACCCAAGTTGATATGACCCTCAAGTTTCTTATGTATCATTGTAAAAAAAAAAAAAAAATCATTCACAATTAGTGACAACCCATCTGGGTTACAAACTTATCCAGGATTTGTGACAACGAAGGCAAGCATAATTTTTACTTATATTATTTCATATATATAGCTTTTGAAAGGAAATACAACAATTTCTTCTTTGAGATACAATTTTACAGTAACGTATTAATTCATTAACATTATATTATGTGTAAAAATAATCAATCTATTTTTAGTTTGATTGATATTGATGAAAAAGTTAATAAAAGAAAGAAGGTAACACAATATCAAACTATTTTTCACATTTCACTACATTACAATTTATGTTTTAAGGCACATTGTTACAACTCAATAAATAGTCAATTTCATTAAATTCATAAATATTAATCTTAATTTTTTGAAGAAAAAATATCAAAAAGTTTTTATTGCTATCAAATCTACACTATTAAGAAAATAACATGTTTACAGGGTCAACAATATCTTGCATGTCCAACCTATTTAAAAGAAAAAAAAAAAAAACCAACAACAACATAAATCATAACCATAAACTATAAAATAATGCACTTATAGATTGGATAACATCCTTAATAATATTAAAAAGTATAATACAGTTTCAACTAAAATACAATATTAAGTATTCGTCAAGTTACACGAAACAAACAACTTAATTTTAACACTAAAATATTAAAAAATAAAAGCTCAAGCTTACAATAACTTAAGAACATCATCTAATGATATTAGACATTAATTCGTTATGTTTCATACTTTAACAAAATGTTCAAACATTACACATATCTTTATAAATTTTCAAACACTTTTGAGCCTACATGTAGATAATAAATCGGTGAATTATATATAATAATCTTTTAAGACTTTATCGAGAATTTTAATTATATAAGAAAACTTTATACTATTAAACATGTGAAAATACAACTTTATTATTAATTAGAAAAAAAAAAAAAAATACAACAATTCAATTTTTTCCAAAATTTAGTGAGAATCTTAATCGATTAAAAAAAATTATTTGATACTATTAAACAAAATTAATATGAAAATAAAAACATATTATAAAGAAACTACAACAATTCAATAAATATAATAAACATCAATTAAAATGTGAACATATTAATTGACACACACATATGACAACTCTAAATCTGAAAATACTCAACAATGCCGTAATACAGTAATGTATCTCGTTTTAAGTGTGTACATGCACCTAAACAAGATTCTCCTTCACCAAGCAATCGCGTCAAAAGAAAAAATCATACTTTCAGGCCCAACTCACAATGGTTAAATGAAGAAACATTTCGTGAACAAATGAAATGTATTACAATGTAGCCAAAGCATCATCAATTTAAAAAAAAACATTGGTTACGTAATTAACCCACTTTCTAATGAAAGCATACAATAATCGAGCTGTACAGAATGATTTTTTATTCAACTACCATGATACAAACATGCATAAGAGAAAGGTTAAAACATTTACCTCACAAATAAAGTTGAACCAGGCCTTAGTCAAAAAATTCCTTCATAGATACCAGGAATACAATCACGTTTACAAATTATTCCACACACAAATATAGGTACACGATTAAGGTAATCAATAAAAGAAATCAATTACCATGTCATGCTATAAAACAATTTTGCTCTAACAAATTTCTAAATTTACACACTAGATTATCATTTGTTACACCACCAAACATTGAATTTCATTTGCAAAATCAAGTAGTAATATGATTTTAAAAAATTGATGTTAAACACTTTTAAGCGTTTAGGTTCCTCTAATAAAAAAAGGGTTTGTATACATACTTTTTAAATTGGAGAACAAACAAAATCTATAATTCAACAACATGAACATGCCAATTTAATTCCTCAAAAATAATAATTCTATGAGTAAATCATTATATATACATATGAAATATGATAAAATTAAAAATAATAATTTACATAATTTTTATATATTAATGATATGGAGTATTTGGGTGCAAATATTAAGTAAATTATTAATATATAAAAAATGATAAATTTATATATAATAGTTTACATGATTCTTACATGTTAAGGATATAAAGTGTTTGGGTGTAAACAATGATATCAAATAGATATTTTTGTTATTTTTATTTGCACCCAAATACTTCATACTATTAACATATGATAATTATGTAATCTATTATATTTAAATATATAATTTTTTATGTATTGGTAATTTATTCATACGATTTGGATATGGATATATATATGTATATGTATAAGTATGTATGCATCTACATTCCTTTACAATTTTAATTATCTACTTGATATCCTTGTTTAGATCGAAACACTTCATATCATTAATATGTAAGAATGATATATGTTATTGTGTTTGAATTTATCATTTCTTATATATCAATGGTTTACTCATAAAATAATTATATATCATTAACATCATTTTTTTTTGGTATTGATAATTTATTCTCTCTCATATATACATACATACATATAATATCATTTTTTATATATTGGTAGTTTTCTCTCTCTCTCTCTCTCTCTCTCTCTATATATATATATATATATATATATATAAATAAGAAGTAAACCATAAGTACATAAGAACTGATAAATTCGAATACAATAGTCAACATGATTCTTACATATTAATAGTATCGAGTGTTTGAGTGCAAACAATGGTAGGTATTTATATAATTTGATATTTCTTTTTTCTAAAATGAACTATATTTACATATAAAAAGTAATATTAAATAAATATTTTACATTTAAAATTTTTATTATAACCAGGTTATGTAATTTAGTTCAGTTTTCTCATACAAAACAGAGTTAAAATAGCTTATAGATAAATATGTTGTTATACATATACTTGATATAAATGTACATTTACATATATATACATACATATACATATATATATGTATGTGTGTGTGTGTGTGTGTATATATATATATATATATATATATATATATATAAAACAAGTATTTATCTATAAGTTATATATATATGAATGACTATTAATACAAAACAACAAAAAAATTATGAAACTAATAAATTTTACAATCCAAAAAAAAAATTGACATACCTAAACACATTCCTAATCAAAATGGGGAAATGGATGCCATGGCAGCAATACACCATCCTAACTTTCTACCACCTTCACTATCATGCCCCCTCCTATATTACTTCCAAAACTAAGTGCTCACACCTTCCAAAATGAACCTTCAAGAGCGCAATCTAACTCTATTATCCAGGGTCAGAAATGTGCACCAAATAAAACAATACCCTCACAAAAATCCTACCCAATTTGGTTGAGCATGGGTCTACCATAACAATGAACATCCAAACCAAAACTAGTATCAAAGTTGAATTGTACAACCCAACACGAACCCAAACAATATAGCATGCCAAAATTTATACTGAGGCTAAAAATTTCCATTCATGGATTGTCTAGGTAGGCCAATCCATGCTGTGATGATAAAAATTCAAACCCTAAGCTCACCTTTTCCCTAACTGATCCCATGCCATGGACTACAATATTCAAGTAAACTCAAATCATTAATTTTTTGGGTGGTCTGATCCAAATTAACAATAGTCAGTCATTTTTTTATCACGTAGTATTCTTTAAAAACATCTTTCATGTCCATGACCATAATAATACTGAGGTTGAGGTATATTCATTATGATTGGTGTTCTTACATGAATGTCATTTATGTAATTTTAAAAAGTGTCTTATAAAAGTGAAGGTTTATATTTTAATTTTTCAAAACTTGATTTAAATTATGTTTCCTAAAGGGTCATGACTAGGTACCAACTAGTTTTAGACTTTTTGATCATTAACATAAGTAAAATTTTGTACCACATTGATTCAATGTAAACAATAGTAAAAATGAAAGATGTATTTTTAAGTGTCAAATTAAGATTTAAGTATTAACATAACATCTAATCTTTAAAATTGTAAAATTAGGTAAAAACTTAAATCAACATTAATAAAATATAAGTTTTACAATAATTAATTTTTTTTTCACAATAATAATTTATGATTTGACAATTAATTTTCACATAAAACCTAAACTTAAATAGATCTTTTAAATATTTTTAAAATAACCATGACGAATTTGAGTCTCAAAACATTCCTAAATCCTAAAACAAAGTAGAGATCTGAGTAATATGCATATTAATCCCTGTTGAAATGTTAATTTTTTCTACAATGTCTTGATCTTGGGATACCACTAACACATGCCAAATTTTAAATAAACAAGATTGAATCACAACTAAAATTCAAAAGGCATACAAAAATTAATGATGACAAAAAAAATCCCAAAGAAAGTCATAAAAGTGATGAGTGCCAAATTAAGCTTTTGGGCCCAAAAGGTCCCTTACCAATAAGTTTTGAGTCTATATCGTAAGTATTAGTCCTAGGTATATGATCATAAGGATCCTAACCTAAGGTCATTTATCCTAAAGTTTTTAAATGATATAATGAGTCCATCAAGACTTGTGATTTCAAATTTTGTTAACCTAAGACTATGTCTTAAGGAATGGTGGTTTTGAGGGCATAATGGATTTCTTTGGAAGGTCAATTATCTTAACCTAAGTCTATAGTTTTGAGTGCAATAAAGTATTAGTGACATCAAAATAATGTGGTCTAGTTTTGAGACTTTTAAAATGTCAGTTAGCATTTTAAGTTGACTTTTTTGAGTTTTATTAATGTTATAATGTCATGGAGTTGGCAAGTGAATTAATGTTAAGGCATATTCGAGAGATATTGAGATCATGACGAGATTTTTGCAGTTCAAGAAGTTAATGTGAGGATTACATGCCTCGATCATTGGATATTGGTAAGGGGTTTAGTTGGTGATTTAGTGATTGCTAAGTTGGATAACTTGTTGATGTGGTTGATGGAATCAATAAATAGTAACATCAGTTTTCATGAATCAATGAGTGATAGACACATATCTTAAGTAGTAATGTCGAAGGACTTAGATTATAAATTGATTTCTTTTCTTGTTTTCAGTCATTTCTTGAAGCTTTCTCATGGAAAGAAAACTTTATCAATTTGGATTTTGAGTTTCTAGATAAGTATTTAGAGTGGAAAGATTATAAAGAAGCACTACCAGGTATGCCATGAAAAAGATTACTAATTCTTGAGAAAGTTTATGATTTATATTGGATAGTTTGGAAAAGGAAAATGGTTTTGATCTACATGTTGGTAGATTTTGATGAAGTTGTTGGTTTAAATCTCTGCATGTTGGTCTTGGAAATTAAAAAATCTAATTTTTTAAAATTGAATATCACACTTATTTTTTGAAATATTGATGCAAATGGTTGTTGATAAAGATATTCAATTGATAGTTTATGAAGCTTAAGAATATTTAATTCTTTGGGTTCAAATATAGTCTTTTTAAAACATTGATATTTTTGAACATGCATATGGGTCTGGTTTTTTGTGAATATATATTCAATAATATATTCATAAATATGTTTAGAATTCTATTTTAAATATATTCATGGTTTCAAAGAGTTCTTTGAGATTTTTGGTTTTGTAAAATGAATTTTGTGTGCTTTATGTCATGAATATTATGTAAGGGTTTGGATAAATATGAGGTCTATAAAAAAATTGATAAAAGAGTTTGAACATACAAATATAATTTTTAGTTGTGGTTTTCTATGGTTTCATTTATTCATGGATTTGGAAAATATTCTACATGGTCATGTTTTGGAAGTATAGTGGTTGAACCTGGCAATAATAAAGACTTGTTTGGGTTTACATTTTAGTTTTTGATGGTTTGTCATTTTTAAGATTTTTGAGGTTTTAGCCTTTTAAAATAGCATGTGTGAATATTAGGGTTTTGTAAAACTTAAAGTATTTAAAAATATTGCATGTTAAGTTTGGAAATATAACATGATGGACTCAAAAATTATGGAAGTTGGTCTTGGGTTTTCATACAACTTTTCAAGTTTTTTGTAAGGTTGAAATATTTTGAAAATGTTCTAGACTTTTCTACTTCTAGAAATTAAAGAACATGAAAATAAAATAAGTTATTTCTTGGTCATAGAAGATATATTGGAAAGATTTTATTTCAAACCTTTGTGTTCATAATATTGTATTGTGATATAATTTGAATTCATCAGTTTCTGAGTGGAGCTTTATGGCACAAATTATGATATAAGGATTTTTACATAGAATGTTTGAATGGTTATTGGTCAGCCATCATATAGATAAGTAGATAAGTGGCTTGCATTGGATTGGACATATAAATCCAACTATATTTTGGTATATTGAAGCTATATTTTCATACACTAGTTTTAGTTTCAAAATTTCTTTGACATAAATCTGCATATGAAAATATAATAGGTTGCATTCTAAAAATAATGAAGTTATTTCTGGATTTACATGATAGTCTTGAATTTTTTGGTTTTATTTTGAAGTTAGATATTGAAATAATGATACTTTGAAAAGCTAAAATAGGTGAAAGAATTATGTTGTGTTGAAACTCTATTTCTTTAATGGTGGATATATATATATATATATATATATATATATATATATATATATATATATATATATATATATATATATATATATATATATATATATATATTGAATAGTGATTAAACAATGAAAGCAAGATATATTTCAAGGGTTTCATATTGAAGTTTTGGAATAGTATGTTGTTTATATTTCAAAAGTTCATAAAGTTGACTTTTCAATTGAGATATCACAATGAAAGGTTCATATTTTCAAATCTTATTTGAACTTATGACATGTGGAAAATATATATGGTTTCTGAGAGATTTTATTTTTCATTTAGGAATCTTTGTGGAAATGTTAGCCTTAGTTTTAAGAATTGACTTAGTTTATTTTTAGATGGTTTTCATACAATAAGAATAGGAAATCAAGGAGTTATGTAAGAATATTTTTAAATAAAATTATGGTATTATAACTTTATTTTAAAGTTTATAGTTGATTTTAAGAGATAGTCTAATGAAACCAAATAAATATTGCAATTATATTGATACAATTGAGGCAATTAAGTTCTATTGTAATCAAAGATAGTTTTGAAATGTTTTGATAAAGTGACTGTTTGTTTGAAATATAGTTGATTTTCATGTTAGATATGTATGTGTTGATTTTCAATCATGATAATCAAATTTGAATTTATTAGATTACATTAAAAATGTCTAGATGGAATCAACCTAGATCAGATAGATATAGTGATAATCAAGGTTGTGGAAATTGGACTTCTGGTAGCAATATGAATCAGTAGAACTCAAATAGAAATTTATAAAGGGATGGTTTTAGAGATATGAGATTTGGCCCTAGATTTAATAGAGGTGATGAGATGTCTATCCATTTTGGTGCAACATATCCTAAGTTTTAGAATGTTTTGAATAACTTGCCTTTCTACCCTACCAACCATAGGGGCAATAGGGTATTTCATGGATATAGGCTTGGTGATAGGACTCCTCCTCACAATATTTCATCTCACCATTTGTAAATCAATCCACATCATTTACCAATTCAGTCACCCACTCCTAAAATAATTCAATATGTTAGAAAAATACTTCCTGTTAATGAAGTCACACAACTTTTTATTAAGGTTGCCCATGCCAAGAACATTGTTAACCTTACCCTACCTATAGTTTATAATGAGCTTTCATCTTATTAAAGGGAATTTATTTTAGGATGCAATAAATTAAGTTTGGAGAAACCTTTTTCAACTTGCATAAAATGTACACTTAAGATTCCTCTTGCTACTTTAGATAAAAGGTAAGATAGTTAGAATGATATAGACACTCTAGTTGAGGTTAGAGTTGTAAAAAAATTTACAAGAAACATGATCCTAAAAATGATTATAGAAAAAATATAGTTGACCTTTTAGTATTTGAAATGGAGTACAATTAATGTGTCAATGAATAAGAGCATATTATAATTGTTGTGCTTTTAGATTTTGATGATTACTAGATGTCAACGAGATAAAATTTAATTTTTGATGTAACTTGGGTTGATAGAATTCTATACTTTCAAGCTTGATACTTTACCTTTCAACTATGATATTTTAGTGATGATGTTTTGAAAACTATAGTTGAATTTTTATTTTTATTGTGTGTGTGTGTGTGTGTGTGTGCGTGCCTAAGTAATTTTTAGAAATATGCATTATGGTTAATATAAATAAGATTTTATGTCTCTTTGATTTATCTATTTATCTATTGATATATGTATTCTATTTTATTATTAACTGATAGGGGTCCCCACTCATTAGAAAGTACATGGTATATATTCATAAAAATTTGATACATTTAGACTTTAATGTCTTAATTAAACCTTAACTAATAACTATTTTATTAATTGACTTTTACAAAGTCAATTAACTAAGGTTAGTTATTATTATTTTTCAACTAAGTTTAATGCATAAAAGGAGATCAAGGATTCATGTCAAGAGGAGGAAAAACACAAGAATTAAAAATTTCTACATTTGTGAAGTCAATCATTTATCTCTCTTCTATGTAACTTCTCTGAGATAGCATAACTTTTGTAGATAGACTCAATGGTACTTTTTTTTATGGTGTAATAACTGCTTAAATAATAAAAGTATATTTAGTTTTTATATTATCATTTATAATAAATTATCTAAAGCTTGTCAAGTTTAATATTTTTTGATGATTTCTATTTGCAGTCTTATATACAAAATCCAAGTATTCAACCTAAATAATGATGAAAACTTCACTATTTGTGACATTTAATTGATCTTTTTTATTGTTAAAATTGTCTCTCAAGATATTTGTAAAGAAATATGTTGGTTTTTTAAATAAAATCTATCTTTTTTGCTATGATAACTCTCATTTTTGAGACTCACATATTTTATCTGCATTGTACTTTATATTAACCTTTATTTTTAAGATAATTTATACTTGGTTTAGATTAATCTTTAATTAGTCCATTTTTCTTTCTTTTCTTTTTATTTTTATCATTAATTCATTTAGTTTACTTTTTATTTCTTTTTTTCTCAAGTTATTTCATTAGATTAATCTCTTTCTTTATAGTTTAGTTTTATTCAATTTGTAGACTTATATTTCAGATTAATAGTTTTTAAATACTTTTCAATTTAGATTGTCTATTTTGTCAAACCTATTAGTTCATAGGTTACTTTTCTTCTTTCATAGTTTATACTTTGTTTAGTCTTAGTTTCTTTAGTTTTTAGTTGTAGATCAATTTAGATTTAGATAGTTTTATTTATCAGAATTAGTTAGATTTCAGATTAATTGTTTATAGATACATTTCAATTTAAATTATTTTTTTTTTCAGATTTGTTAGTTCTTGGAATAGTTTTCTTTTTTTATAGTTTAGACTTAGTTCAGAATTATATTTTTAGTCGTTATACTTTGTTAAATCAAACTTTTGATTTTATGTTTAGCATAGTTCTTGTTTATTTTAGTACTTTGTTTCTTTCTTAATCTAGTTGCTTTTCTATTTGTTCTATTTCTTTAGTTTGTTCTTTGTTGTGTCTTATGTCTTGATGTGTTAAGTTTAATTTGAATATTTAATTGATTGAAAAAAAATTATTTGATTTATCTCAAATCTATTTTAATTTATATTTATGGTTTATTATATTGAGGTCATTTGTAAGATTATTAAATCTTAAAATAATATATTACTTGAAATATATTATTTTACTTAATCAAATTTATTTCCTTGAAGAGATTGTCTAATCAACATGCGTTCTTTGTTGGATAAGATAGATTACACATTCATATATAAAATAATTCATTATTTAATAAAGTGAATTTCTAAAATTATTATAAAATATGTTATGTTTAATGATTTATTCATTATTTCTTAGAACATTTAAAAAACTCCTCATATCTTTAGGATCATAATGAACCTTTAGAACCTTACTATTAGATTGGCACAATGCTAACTTAACCTTCATGATAGGAAAAAAGATTTATTAGTTGATGACAAAATTTTCATCCTAAAAAAAATTAGGGACTCTAGTGGGGACTTTCATTTAGAAATATTATTTATTTAGAGTTGTTTTTTCTTCTTGCTCATAATATTTGGGGGACAAAAACCTCCTATTATCTAACAAAGAATTGATATTGTTGATGATCAAGTTGATGTTTCTTTTAAACTAACATATTATGCATGATATAATCATTCTCAAAATCTTTATCATATTATTGAATTCAAAATCGAAGAAGAAGAAGACTTATTAAAATTTGAGATAGATTGGTATTCTATCTTACATGTGAAACTCAACAAGCCATTTTAAATACAAACAAAAGAATTTAGGAAGATAAAGTCAGAGTTTTATTTGCTAATCATATGCCTAAAACTCTTTTTATTTCTAATTCCTTTTGTTTTGAAGATTTGGTTATGCCCTCTTAACCTATTTATATAAATATACAATTAAATTAGTTAAGTCAAGTTCAAGATAATCAATTAGTTTAAATAGAAGAGACTACAAAAACACCCAATGGGAGATCAAACATAAGAGAGATTACATGATATAATTCATGGATTACAAAATAATAGAGATCAAGATGACCTCAATTAAGGTGAAGATGATGAATAAGGTGAGACAAAATAAAAAATAACTGTAACTCTGTAGATTTATGCAAATCTAATTAATGTTGGAAATCATCCTAGTATGTTACCTTTTCTTAAAGGATTAAATATAACAAAGTTTTTTAGAGCTCCTAGAGAATATTGGGAAAATCATTTAGAAGATTTTAGATTTATTTGTGCTACTCTTGGAATAACAAATGAAAAAAAATAGTTTGAGAGTTTTTGCTCAAACACTTGAAGGAAAAGACTACCAAGCATTTATTAGTTTACCTACGAAGGTTATCAACGCTTGGAAAGACATTGAATATTAGCTAGAGTTATCTTTTGGGAAATATAAAGAAGAATTTGATTTAGTAAATGATCTTGTGAATTTTTATCTTGAAAGAGGTGAGATCATTTATCATTTTATCACTAGATTCACTAAGCTACATCAAAAGATTTTGCATGATATTATACCTTTCAAGAAGTTATCTAGACTTTATTTTTGTAGTGCATTATCTTTATAATATATAATGGCTTTAGAAGATAGGGATATTATAGAATATGATTAAACTACAACATTCAGTATTAAATATGAAAAGAAACATAAATACATTGGGTTTAAGGGTAGATCTTATATAGGTCTAAATTTAGATAATGTAAAAGTTTTAAAGGTCATTAAAAGATTTAGGAAATGAACTGGTCACTATTAATGATATCTAAATGATAAACCTTCTTCTTTTAATATAACTAATAGTGAAAATAAAAAGTTAAAAATTGATTATTACTGTAATATATGTGAATTGGGTCATGATCTAGATTCATTTGTTGCTATTCATAAGTTTAAAATTTTCTTTAAGGGAAAGATCGTATATTTGAAAATCTAGAAAATAACATAAATATGTCTGTTTGTTTTGATCCATCTAAGAACAAAAATGACTATGTTGTAAATACCAAAAATAAAGATTATAGTTCTTCTAAAAATAATAAAATTTTAAATAAGTAATTTTCTTCTAATGATAAAGGAAAAATAGTTTAGAATAATGTTTCAAGTAGTACAACTAATAATATTTCTAAAATCATTCTTTTATCTACTAGTTATAATAATAGTCAATATCAACATTATAAATGTAAAAATATTAGATAAATTGATGCTAAAACTTATAATATAATTAATGATTTGTCTATAATCAAAGCTAGATTTTCATTATTACAATCAGCTAGCCTTCTAGGGCAACTTGATAAAATCAATGAAGCTATTAAGAATCCTAAAATTGATGTAGACTTAAAAAAAGATGGCAGTAATAAACAATCAACTATTTATGCTCAAAGTTATGATCCTCTTATAGATTATACACCTCATTTTTATGTTAAAATTAAAATTACTAATACTGTAATCCGTAATTATACAGGTGCTTCAAAGAATATAATGTCTAAATTCATTGTAGATCAATTAGCTATATTATCCTATGAAACTAACAATAGGAAACTTATTGGATTTGATTCTAAATAAACTAATATTTATCATAAATTTTGTGACAGCCATTAAAATTACTCAAGATGAAAGAATAAAGTGCATGAATAATATCCAATTTTTAGACATTCATAGTAATTACACTTTGTTATTAAGAAAATATTGGTCAAAACAAATTGGTCCTTTTATTGGAAAAGATATTACATGGGTTCTTATTAATAATGAAATTACTTTCACAAAAAGAGAAGATTGGTTTAGTATTCCTATTGAGTCATCTATTTCTTCTGCTATTTTTTCTATTGAGATAGGAATTAGAACTTATGAATTGCTGAATTTAGATGAACTAAAAAAACAACATGAAAAATTTTATGAAAAAAATATTTTACAATCACTTTATTTTGATGGAAATTGTTCTCAACAAGGTAATGGTGCTAGAATTTGTCTAACTTCTCATGTTAGTCAAATTTTTTGTTATGATTTTAAATTATCATTCAAAAATACTAATAATACAAAAGAATTTGAAGGATTATGTTTAAGATTGGAAAAATCTATAGAACTTAACATTAAACATTTGGAAGTCTTTGGATATTTTGAGTTAATTGTTAGACAAGTTCAAAAAAATTATAAAATTAGTCAAACTCATCTAAATCATTATACTCAAAAAATTTAGTCATTATTTGAATATTTTGAGACCTTTAGTATCACTCATTTTCTTCGAAAATTTAATATTAGAGCTGATAAGCTTACTACTTTTGCATCTAATCTAACTCTAAGTGAGAGTGAACTAATTATAGACTTCTCTTATGCTGAAAATTTTCATCCTAAATTCTTGATTTGAATGATAGTTGGCTTGTATTTAGTTGTGATAAACATATAGATTCTTTCATTAAGGGTAATTATTTTGATCATGATGATTAATTACTAAATTATGTAGATTATTTATAATTAAGTAATAACAAATTATCTATTAATTTAGTAAGTTTGGAATCTATGTTTACACCTAACGATTAGCCTAACATATCTAAAACAAAATAACCTTTCAATAGAATCAAAGGTAAAACTATTCCTATCAACCTAGGTATAGAAGAGGATCGAAAATATGTTTATTTAGGAAAATATTTTAAAGTTTATAGTTGATTTTAAGAGATATTCTGATGAAATCAAATAAATATTGCAATGATATTGATATAGCTGAAGCAATTAAGTTGTATTGTAATCAAAGATAGTTTAGAAATGTTTTGATAAAGTGATTGTCAGTTTATGAGTGGAACTTTATGGCACAAATTATGATATAAGGATTTTTACATAGAATGTTTGAATGGTTATTGGTCAACCATGATATAGATAAGTAGATAAGAGGCTTGCAGTGGTTTGAACGTATAAATGCAACTATATTTTGGTATATTGAAGCTATATTTTCATACACTAGTTTTAGTTTCAAAATTTATTTGACATAAATCTACATATGAAAATATAGTAGGTTGCATTCTAAAAATAATGAAGTTATTTATGGATTTACATGACATTCTTGAATTATTTGGTTTTGTTTTGAAGTTAGATATTGAAATAATGATACTTTGAAAAGCTAAAATAGGTGAAAGAATTATGTTGTGTTGAAACTCTATTTCTTGAATGGTGGCTATATATATATATATATATATATATATATATATATATATATATATATATATATATATATATATATATATAATTTTTAGATAGTGAATAGTGATTAAACAATGAAAGCAAGATATATTTCAAGGGTTTCATATTGAAGTTTTGGAATAGTATGTTGTTTATATTTCAAAAGTTCATAAAGTTAACTTTTTAGTTGAGATATCACAATGAAAGGTTCATATTTTCAAATCTTATTTGAACTTATGACATGTGGAAAAGATATATGGTTTCTGAGATATTTCTTTTTTCATTTATAAATCTTTGTGGAAATGTTAGCCCTAGTTATAAAAATTGACTTAGTTTATTTTTAGATGGTTTTCATACAGTAAGAATAGGAAATTAGGGAGTTATGTAAGAATATTTTTAAATAAAATTATGGTATTATAACTTTATTTTAAAGTTTATAATTGATTTTAAGAGATTGTCTCATGAAACCAAATAAATTTTGCAATTATATTGATACAATTGAGGCAATTAAGTTCTATTGTAATCAAAGATAGTTTTGAAATGTTTTGATAAAGTGACTATTTGTTTGAAATATAGTTGATTTTCATGTTAGATATGTATGTGTTGATTTTCAATCATGATAATAAACTTTGAATTTATTAGATTACATTTAAAATGTCTAGATGGAATCAACCTTGATCAGATAGATATAGTGATAATCAAGGTTGGGGAAATTGGACTTCTGGTAGCAATATGAATCAGTAGAACTCAAATAGAAATTTATAGAGGGATGGTTTTAGAGATATGAGATTTTGCCCTAGATTTAATAGAGGTGATGAGATGTCTATCCATTTTGGTGCAACATATCCTAAGTTTTAGAATGTTTTGAATAACTTGCCTTTCTACCCTACCAACCATAGGGGCAATAGGGTATTTCATGGATATAGGTTTGGTGTTACGACTCCTCCTCACAATATTTCATCTCACCATTTGTAAATTAATCCACATCATTTACCAATTCAGTCACCCACTCCTAAAATAATTCAATATGTTAGAGAAATACTTCCTGTTAATGAAGTCGCACAACTTGATATTAAGGTTGCCCATGCCAAGAACATTGTTAACCTTACCCTACCTATAGTTTATAATGAGCTTTCATATTATTAAAGGGAATTAATTTTAGGATGCAATAAATTAAGTTTGGAGAAACCTTTTTCAACTTGCATAAAATGTACACTTAAGATTCCTCTTGCTACTTTAGATAAAACGTAAGATAGTTAGAATGATATAGACACTGTAGTTGAGGTTAGAGTTGTAAAAAGATTTACGAGAAACATGATCCTAAAAATGATTATAGAAAAAATATAGTTGACCTTTTAGTATTTGAAATGGAGTACAATTAATGTGTCAATGAATAAGAGCATATTATAATTGAGGTGCTTTTAGATTTTGATGATTACTAGATGTCAACGAGATAAAATTTAATTTTTGATGTAACTTGGGTTGATAGAATTCTATACTTTCAAGCTTGATACTTTACCATTCAATTATGATATTTTAGTGATGATGTTTTGAAAACTATAGTTGAATTTTTATTTTTATTGTGTGTGTGTGTGTGTGTGTGTGTGTGTGTGTGTGTGTGTGTGTGTGTGTGTGTGTGTGCGTGCGTGCGTGTGCCTAAGTAATTTTTAGAAATATGCATTATGGTTAATATAAATAAGTTTTTTTATGTCTCTTTGATTTATCTATTTATCTGTTGATATATGCATTTTATTTTATTATTAATTGATAGGGGTCCCCACTCATTAGAAAGTACATGGTATATATACATAAAAATTTGATACATTTAGACTTTAATGTCTTAATTAAACCTTAACTAATAACTATTTTATTAATTGACTTTTACAAAGTCAATTAACGAAGGTTAGTTATTATTATTTTTCAACTAAGTTTAATGCATAAAAGGAGATCAAGGATTCATGTCAAGAGGAGGAATAACACAGGAATTAAAAATTTCTACATTTGTGAAGTCAATCATTTATCTCTCTTCTATGTAACTTCTCTGAGATAGCATAACTTTTGTAGATAGACTCAATGGTACTTTTTTTATGGTTGAATAACTACTTAAATAATAAAAGTATATTTAATTTTTATATTATCATTTATAATAAATTATCTAAAGCTTGTCAAGTTTAATATTTTTTGATGATTTTTATTTGCAGTCTTATATACAAAATCCAAGTATTCAACCTAAATAATGATGAAAACTTCACTATTTGTGACATTTAATTGATCTTTTTTATTGTTAAAATTGTCTCTCAAGATATTTGTAAAGAAAGATGTTGGTTTCTTAAATAAAATCTATCTTTTCTGCTATGATAACTCTCATTTTTGAGACTCGCATATTTTATCTGCATTGTACTTTATATTAACCTTTATTTTTAAGATAATTTATACTTGGTTTAGATTAATGTTTAATTAGTCCATTTTTCTTTCTTTTCTTTTTATTTTTATATATTTTTATCATTAATTCATTTAGTTTACTTTTTATTTCTTTTTTTCTCAAGTTATTTCATTAGATTAATCTCTTTCTTTATAGTTTAGTTTTATTCAATTTGTAGACTTATATTTCAGATTAATAGTTTTTAAATACTTTTCAATTTAGATTGTCTATTTTGTCAGACCTATTAGTTCATAGGTTAATTTTCTTCTTTCATAGTTTATACTTTGTTTAGTCTTAGTTTCTTTACTTTTTAGTTGTAGATCAGTTTAGATTTAGATAGTTTTATTTATTAGAATTTATTAGATTTCAGATTAATAGTTTATAGATACATTTCAATTTAAATTATTTATTTTTTCAGATTTGTTAGTTCTTGGAATAATTTTCTTTTTTTATAGTTTAGACTTAGTTCAGAATTATATTTTTAGTTGTTATACTTTGTTAAATCAAACTTTTGATTTTATGTTTAGCATAGTTCTTGTTTATTTTAGTACTTTATTTCTTTCTTAATCTAGTTGCTTTTCTGTTTGTTCTGTTTCTTTAGTTTGTTCTTTGTTGTGTCTTATGTCTTGATGTGTTAAGTTTCATTTGAATATTTAATTGATTGAAAATATTTTATCTTGATTTATCTCAAATATATTTTAATTTATATTTATGGTTTATTATATTGAGGTCATTTGTAAGATTATTAAATCTTAAAATAATATATTACTTGAAATATATTATTTTACTAAATCAGATTTTTTTCCTTGAAGAGATTGTCTAATCAACATGTGTTCTTTGTTGGATAAGATAGATTACACATTCATATATAAAATAATTAATTATTTAATAAAGTGAATTTCTAAAATTATTATAAAATATGTTATGTTTAATGATTTATTCGTTATTTATTAGAACATTTAAAAAACTCCTCATATCTTTAGGATCATAATGAACCTTTAGAACCTTACTATTAGATTGGCACAATGCTAACTTAACCTTCATGATAGGAGAAAAGGTTTATTAGTTGAAGACAAAATTTTCATCGTAGAAAAAATTAGCGACTCTAGTGGGGACTTTCATTTAGAAATATTATTTATTTAGAGTTGTCTTTTCTTCTTGCTCATAATATTTGGGGAACAAAAACCTCCTATTATCTAACATAGAATTGATATTGTTGATGATCAAGTTGATGTTTCTTTTAAACTAACATATTATGCATGATATAATCATTCTCAAAATCTTTATCATATTATTGAATTCAAATCGAAGAAGAAGAAGACTTATTAAAATTTGAGATAGATTGGTATTCTATCTTACATGTGAAACTCAACAAGCTATTTTAAATACAAATAAAAGAATTTAGGAAGATAAAGTCAGAGTTTTATTTGCTAATCATAGGCCTAAAACTCTTTTTATTTCTGATTCCTTTTGTTTTGAAGATTTGGTTATGCCCTCTTAACCTATTTATATAAATATACAATTAAATTAGTTAAGTCAAGTTCAAGATAATCAATTATTTTAAATAGAAGAGACTGCAAAAACACCCAATTCAGATCAAACATAAGAGAGATTACATGATATAATTCATGGATTACAAAATAATAGAGATCAAGATGACCTCAATTAAGGTGAAGATGAAGAATAAGGTGAGGCAAAATAAAAAATAACTGTAACTCTGTAGATTTATGCAAATCTAATTAATGTTGGAAATCATCCTAGTATGTTACCTTTTCTTAAAGGATTAAATATAACAAAGTTTTTTAGAGCTCCTAGAGAATATTGGGAAAATCATTTAGAAGATTTTAGATTTATTTGTGCTACTCTTGGAATAACAAATGAAAAAAATAGTTTGAGAGTTTTTGCTCAAACACTTGAAAGAAAAGACTACCAAGCATTTATTAGTTTACCTGTGAAGGTTATCAACGCTTGGAAAGACATTGAATATTGGCTAGAGTTATCTTTTGGGAAATATAAAGAAGAATTTGATTTAGTAAATGATCTTGTGAATTTTTATCTTGAAAGAGGTGAGATCATTTATCATTTTATCACTAGATTCACTAAGCTACATCAAAAGATTTTGCATGATATTATACCCTTCAAGAAGTTATCTAGACTTTATTTTTGTAGTGCATTATCTTTATAATATATAATGGCTTTGGAAGATAGGGATATTATAGAATATGATTAAACTACAATATTCAGTATTAAATATGAAAAGAAACTTAAATACATTGGGTTTAAGGGTAGATCTTACATAGGTCTAAATTTAGATAATGTAAAAGTTTTAAAGGTTATTAAAATTTTAGGAAATGAACCGGTCACTATTAATGATATCTAAATGATAAACCTTCTTCTTTTGATATAACTAATAGTGAAAATAAAAAGTTAAAAATTGATTATTACTGTAATATATGTGGATTGGGTCATGATCCAGATTCATTTATTGCTATTCATAAGTTTAAAAATTTATTTAAGGGAAAGATCGTATATTTGAAAATCTAGAAAATAACATAAATATGTCTATTTGTTTTGATCCATCTGAGAACAAAAATGACTATGTTGTAAATACCAAAAATAAAGATTATAGTTCTTCTAAAAATAATAAAATTTTAAATAATTAATTTTCTTCTAATGATAAAGGAAAAATAGTTTAGAATAATGTTTCAAGTAGTACAACTAATAATATTTCTAAAAACATTCTTTTATCTACTAGTTATAATAATAGTCAATATCAACATTATAAATGTAAAAATATTATATAAATTGATGCTAAAACTTATAATATAATTAATGATTTGTCTATAATCAAAGCTATATTTTCATTATTACAATCAGCTAGCCTTCTAGGGCAACTTAATAAAATCAATGAAGCTATTAAGAATCCAAAAATTGATGTAGACTTAAAAAAAGATGGCAGTAATAAACAATCAACTATTTATGCTCAAAGTTATGATCCTCTTATAGATTATATACCTCATTTTTATGTTAAAATTAAAATTACTAATACTGTAATCCGTAATTATATCTTAGATATAGGTGCTTCAAAGAATATAATGTTTAAATTCATTGTAGATCAATTAGCCATATTATCCTATGAAACTAACAATAGGAAACTTATAAGATTTGATTCTAAATAAACTAATATTTATCATAAATTTTGTGACAGTCATTAAAATTACTCAAGATGAAAGAATAAAATGCATGAATAATATCCAATTTTTAGACATTCATAGTAATTACGCTATGTTATTAAGAAAATATTGGTCAAAAGAAATTGGTGCTTTTATTGGAAAAGATATTACATGGGTTCTTATTAATAATGAAATTACTTTCATAAAAAGAGAAGATTGGTTTAGTATTCCTATTGAGTCATCTATTTCTTCTGCTATTTTTTCTATTGAGATAGGAATTAGAACTTATGAATTGCTGAATTTAGATGAACTAAAAAAACTACATGAAAAATTCTATGAAAAAAAAAATTTACAATCACTTTATTTTGATGGAAATTGTTCTCAACAAGGTAATGGTGCTAGAATTTGTCTAACTTCTCATGTTAGTCAAATTTTTCGTTATGATTTTAGATTATCATTCAAAAATACTAATAATACAAAAGAATTTGAAGGATTATGTTTAAGATTGGAAAAATCTATAGAACTTAACATTAAACATTTAGAAGTCTTCGGATATTTTGAGTTAATTGTTAGACAAGTTCAAAAAAATTATAAAACTAGTCAAACTCATCTAAATCATTATACTCAAAAAATTTAGTCATTATTTGAACATTTTGAGACCTTTAGTATCACTCAGTTTCTTAGAAAATTTAATATTAGAGCTTATAAGCTTACTACTTTTGCATCTAATCTAACTCTAAGTGAGAGTGAACTAATTATAGACTTCTCTTATGCTGAAAATTTTCATCCTAAATTCTTGATTTGAATGATAGTTGGCTTGTATTTAGTTTTGATAAACATATAGATTCTTTCACTAAGGGTAATTATTTTGATCATGATGATTAATTACTAAATTATGTAGATTATTTATAATTAAGTAATAACAAATTATCTATTAATTTAGTATGTTTGGAATCTATGTTTACACCTAACGATTAGCCTAACATATCTAAAACAAAAGAACCTTTCAATAGAATCAAAGGTAAAACTATTCCTATCAACCTAGGTATAGAAGAGGATCCAAAATATGTTTATTTAGGAATCCAATTTACTATAAGTGAGAATATTAAACTCATTAAGTTGTTTAAAGGCTTTAGATATTTTTACTTAGTCATATAAAGATATTAAAGGTTATGATATTGTGATTATTAAACATGACATACCAATAAAACCTAGTACTAAACCTGTAAGGCAAACGATATGAAGAATTAGCCTTTTGTTATAGGACACCATTAATAAAGAGCTAGATAAAATGATTGATGCTAGTGATATTTTATTTATAAAATATTTTGAATGGGTAGGTAATTTAGTGTCAGTTAAGAAGAAGAACGATGACATTAGATTATGTGTTGATTTTAAAGATTTGAATAAAGATAATGTTAAAGATAATTTTCCTCTACCAAGTATAGATTAGATTTTGTAACAAGTTGCAAGATCAGAAATGGTGTCATTAGATGGATTTTCAAATTCTAATAATTTTTTTTAAATCCTAAAGATAAACATAAGACTACTTTTACTACTCATAAAGGGACGTTTGCTTATAATAGAATGTCTTTCTGATTGATGAATGCAAGATGCATTTTTCAAAGAGCTATGCAGGTTACTTTTGATGACTTGATTAGAATTGTTATTTAGGTTTATTTAGATGATCTCACCATTCATTTGAAAAGAAGAAAAGAACATTTAGATAATCTTTGTGATATTTTAAAATGATGTATAAAGTATGATATTTTTTTGAATATAAAGAAATCAATTTTTAGTGTTACTGAAGGTAAGCTATTAGGACATACTATTTCTAAAGATGGAATATTTATATATCTTGAATGTATAAAGGCTATTAAAGAGTTACCACCTCCTAAAAATTAATCTAGTTTAACGTCTTTTTTTGGTAAAATAAAATTTGTTAAAAAATTCATATCAAATATTACTGATAAGTCTAACCCTTGCAATTATTACTTAAGAAAGATAAAATTTATGCTTGAGATGAAAGTGTTGATTAGCATTTAATAGTATTAAAAATGCCATTGCAAGTCTTTTAGTTCTTGATAAACCTGATTTAAAGAAAGTATTTATTCTTTATGTTAATGATACTAAAAAAATCATTAGAGTTGTAATCACTCAAGAATTTGAAAATAATGAAGAAAAATGAATTAGTTACAATAGTCATGTTTTAAAAGATGCTGAAACTAGGTACCCCCTTATTGAGAAATTTATTTTCACATTACTTTTATCTTTCATTAAATTTAATTAATATTGATGGGAAATAAAATTTTTGAGCTTCTAGGGATTTGGTAAAGGGTATTTCTCTCCCTAATTCAGAACTTTAGTTGATTAATGGGAACTTTATTGATTATTCACTCCTCACTTTTATGAAGGAAGACACATCTATTAAACATGCCATGGATTGTCTGGACACTTTTTGCCTTGCCTCTAGGTCTTCAATCCAATGGCAAAAGACTCAATGTTATCACCAATCCTTCTCTCCAAAACCCCCTAGGTTGGAGGGATACCAATGGAGGGTGATTCTCCCTACAGTACAGTCTATGTTCTTGGGAATTTACTTTGCTTTTAGAGCCTCACCTACTAAGTTGTGGTGCTTTATGGTTCAAAGGGTTGAGGAGAAAATTTATTTCTACATCACCAAACTATTAACTCTATCTAGGTAGTTTTATATTTGTTTTAAGTTACTTATTTATACTCATGTTTAATATTCTTCTTATTAGGCTCCTTCTAATGCTTCTTATGATAAGCTCGAGAAACTCCTAAGAGACTTTATATGGGTCAATTCTAAGGACCACAATGGTTTTCATAGGGTCTCTTGTGCCATTTCTTGTCGACCTAACTAAGCTAGTGGTCTTGGGCTCATTGACATTAAATGTCTTACTCTCAGTGTTAAGTGGATCATTAGAAGATTGGAAGGGGATGGATCCTTAAAAATTCTACCGAAACATTGCATCTATCAAGGCTTCTCTCTTGGATGAAAGCCCTGGTAATGGATTGGTGTTCACAACATCCTTATCACCCCTCTTTATATTAAAATATGGTCACTATTGTTGTTGAAAGCATTTGGAGGGCTTGGGATCTAATCTCAAAGCACACCTCATTTGATTGGGGAAGGGTTTTAAAGCGATCTTTCACTTAACGATCAATATATTTTGTGGTGTCTCATGCTATATTTTCATAATGTTCCATTTTCCATGGTCTATTAGATCAACGGTTTGAGCATGTTTAAAAAGTCCATCAACACAATTGGGGACATTTTTAATAAGAGCATTTAGGATTAGCTTCCATGGAATCTTGACAAGTCTAAGTCAAATCTTAATAATGAAGCTATGGAATCCATTTATGAGTTGTAGAGTTCTATGCGTGATGAATATCTTAAAAAAATGGTGTTTCCTCTTTCAAGTCTACTCCATTTCATTACTACTCTCATTGGCTTGGGTATATTCTCATATCCCCTTAGCATATTGACACTAAAACCCTCAATCATCTTTGGAATCTTAGATTATTTCACCATTTTTGAGCTAGAAGGTTTGAGAACATCTAGGTGGATTTCATTGAACCTAATAAATTACATTTCCTCTGGTGTGTTATTTACCAAGGTATCCATAAGGGTGGCCTCTTCAACCACACGGGGGTTTCAAATCCCACCTGCCCTACTTGTCAGTACCTAGAATCCATTAAACACCTCTTTTGTTTTTTCTCTCATGCTCAATTTGCCTAAAGATGGATTCATACCCACATCAAGCCCTTTAGACCTAAAATTTTCACAAGAAAGATGGATTGTCGTAGGGACCCTACCTTACTCCCTACAAGAGACATTAGATTTAGCAAATCTTTTGTATAGATATTCTTTTTCAAATTTGGGAATCTATAAATGATGCATGTTTTAGTCATGCAGATATGTAAAATAACATTTTTAACTAATAAAGTTGTTGTATATCTATTGTTACGCTTTAGATCTAGAGTAAGACATATAAAGTTCAACTTGAGATCCACTATATACAAATTCTCCTCGACCATTATCAAAATTATCCATATGCATTTAGTCATGAGCCTCTAAATCCCCCTACAACCATTCCCCCTGAGGCCGTGAGCATGGGGGTATATGTCAACATTCTCACAACTGATGTCTATGAGATAGATGAGTCCCTCTTCCCACCCTTGTTTCCCATTTCCACACCATGGATCTAATAGGGCTACAATATATAGTGGTGGCGTGGAGAGGATGGGGTCCTTCATTGTAGGACAAGTTCCCATGATTAGGTCTCACCATCTTTTCCTCTAGGCAGGATCTTATAATTAAACAATAGGATGTTAGTGAACAATAATCAACACACTAATGGTTGAGATCCCATGCCAATTGATGAAGATCCTATGCTCAAGGTGGGTGGGAGGAAACTTTTAGGATCCTCCACATCCACTTCCTTCACCACCACCTACTGCCATGTTTGTTGTTACTCAATGTGTTTCTTGTTGTTAAAGATTTTGTTAATTCTTGTTTTGGTTGGTGTGAACTTGAGCTACTTTAATCTTAGTTGTAACAACCGTGTGGTGGCCTTTTATGTACTTTGGTTTCTTATTGAGGTTTATTTTTATCTCAGTTTAGTTATGTTTTTGGGGTGTGACTTTTTCACATGTCTTTTTGATATGATTAACAATGTACTATATCTTATTTTATTAATGAATGTTTAATTTTTAATAGATTTTATATTTAAGACCACATTTACTATTGAAATCTTTAGAATAATGTGAAAGCTACTAAATGTTTACTTAACACAACTTCTCATCTATATATATATATATATATAGAGAGAGAGAGAGAGAGAGAGAGATGATAACTAGTAAAAACCTTAGGCTGTCTAAATTTAAGGTTTAATAAAGGATCCTTAGTATTTTGGAACATTACTACCATAGTAAATAATGAATTTACTCATTAGGTTTTTTTAGGACCATATGAATTGGTGAGTGCCACATCCATTGCAATAAAAAGGGTACAACAAAATTAAATAGAAAATTAAATAAAACCATTTAGTGTCAACAGATAATGCCAACAAGTTTTCACAATTATTTGAATCACAATAATTATATATTACCAAGGATCCATGAGCCTAAGAAATATGTGAAAAACACCATGTCATTCTAACCCTTTTTTAAAAATTCTCTCAATTATCATAACTTATACAGTCTAAAAACATATTTTTCCTTTTACCAAATATTTTACCTTAGCTTCGTTACATGTAGGGGAAAAGGAATGTTACCACTAACTAGGCCAAAAAATTTAGACGAATTTTAGTGATTATCTATATGGTTGTAAATAGCTTAGCGGTGTGATGACGAAATTCAACACTACAATATGAATCGAACATATCAAGTGTCATATCTTAATAACTAGGATAGGTTTATTTATAACTTATCAGGCTACTACAACATACCAAATCAATGTTTTAAAATGAGTAGTTTGTAATTACAATTAAATGGCATATAAAAGTTACACTTTAGCTGATCAATAACATTTAAATATTGATTTTATCAAAAGAGCATAGTTAAAAAGGAAATATAGTTATATATGAGTTAAGGAGAGAAATCTTCACAAAATAGTATAATATATTTAACTTTACAAAATTTTAAAACACTAAGTCCAATTATTCAAGCTTTTAATGTTAAAATATACATTTGGATATAAAAAGTAATTTTTATGATTAAAATTCATCTATTGATGGTTTATATTAGATTCTCAACCATATTAGCTCCTTAAAGCTCATAAATTGAATTATACATAGATCATACCATAAAAAAAAAAATTTAAAAAAAAGCAAAAAAAAAAAAAAAATTCAACATACAACTAAACGGTGAGAAAAAAAATGATTTGCCCAAGTTGATATGACCCTCAAGTTTCTTATGTATCATTGTAAAAAAAAAAAAAAAAATCATTCACAAGTAGTGACAACCCATTTGGGTTACAAACTTATCCAGGATCTGTGACATCGAATGCAAGCATATTTTTACTTACATTATTTCATGTATATAGCTTTTAAAAGGAAATACAACAATTTCTTCTTTGAGATACAATTTTACAATAAGGTATTAATTCATTAACATTATCTTATGTGTAAAAGTAATCAATCCATTTTTAGTTTGATTGATATTAATGAAAAAATTAATAAAAGAAAGAAGGCAGCACAATATCAAACTATTTTTCACATTTCACTACATTACAATTTATGTTTTAAGGCACATTGTTACAACTCAATAAATAGTCAATTTCATTAAATTCATAAATATTAATCTTAATTTTTTGAAGAAAAAATATCAAAAAGTTTTTATTGCTATCAAATCTACACTATTAAGAAAATAACATGTTTACAGGGTCAACAATATCTTGCATGTCCAACCTATTTAAAAGAAGAAAAAAAAAACAACATAAATCATAACCATAAACTATAAAATAATGCACTTATAGATTCGATAACATCCTTAATACTATTAAAAAGTATAATACAGTTTCAACTAAAATACAATATTAAGTATTCGTCAAGTTACACGAAACAAACAACTTAATTTTAACACTAAAATATTAAAAAATAAAAGCTCAAGCTTCCAATAACTTAAGAACATCATCTAATGATATTAGACATTAATTCGTTATGTTTCATACTTTAACAAAATGTTAAAACATTACACATATCTTTATAAAATTTCAAACACTTTTGAGCCTACATGTAGATAATAAATCGGTGAATTATATATAATAATCTTTTAAGACTTTATCGAGAATTTTAATTATATAAGAAAACTTTATACTATTAAACATGTGAAAATACAACTTTATTATTAATTTAAAAAAAAAAAAAAAAACAACAATTCAATTTTTTCCAAAATTTAGTGAAAATCTTAATCGATTTAAAAAAATTATTTGATACTATTAAACAAAATTAATATGAAAATAAAAACATATTATAAAGAAACTACAACAATTCAATAAATATAATAAACATCAATTAAAATGTGAACATATTAATTGACACACACATATCACAACTCTAAATCTGAACATACTCAACAATGCCGTAATACAGTAATGTATCTCGTTTTAAGTGTGTACATGCACCTAAACAAGATTCTCCTTCACCAAGCAATCGCGTCAAAAGAAAAAATCATACTTTCAGGCCCAACTCACAATGGTTAAATGAAGAAACATTTCGTGAACAAATGAAATGTATTACAATGTAGCCAAAGCATCATCAATTTAAAAAAAAACATTGGTTACGTAATTAACCCACTTTCTAATGAAAGCATACAATAATCGAGCTGTACAGAATGATATTTTATTCAACTACCATGATACAAACATGCATAAGAGAAAGGTTAAAACATTTACCTCACAAATAAAGTTGAACCAGGCCTTAGTCAAAAAATTCCTTCATAGATACCAGGAATACAATCACGTTTACAAATTATTCCACACACAAATATAGGTACACGATTAAGGTAATCAATAAAAGAAATCAATTACCATGGCATGCTATAAAACAATTTTGCTCTAACGAATTTCTAAATTTACACACTAGATTATCATTTGTTACACCACCAAACATTTAATTTCATTTGCAAAATCAAGTAGTAATATGATTTTAAAAAATTGACGTTAAACACTTCTAAGCGTTTAGGTTCATCTAATAAAAAAAAGGTTTGTATACATACTTTTTAAATTGGAGAACAAACAAAATCTATAATACCAATCTTAAATAAGTGTAGAAGCCAACAATATAAACATGTCATTTAACTCCTCAAAAATAATAATTCTGAGTAAATCATTATATATACATATGAAATATGATAAAATTAAAAATAATAATTTACATAATTTTTATATATTAATGATATGGAGTACTTGGGTGAAAATAAAAATATGATTAGATAGTTAAAATTATATACATATTTTATAAGTAAATTATTAGTACATTAAAAATGATAAATTTATATATAATAGTTTACATGATTCTTGCATGTTAAGGATATAAAGTGTTTGGGTGTAAACAATGATATCAAATAGATATTCTTATTATTTTGATTTGCACTCAAATACTTCATACTATTAACATATGATAATTATGTAATCTATTATATTTAAATATATAATTTCTTATGTATTGGTAATTTATTCATAGGATTAGGATATGGATATGGATATGTATATGTATGTATGTATATATATTCCTTTACAATTTTAATTATCTACTTGATATGTGTGTGTGTACATTCCTTTACAATTTTAATTATCTACTTGATATCCTTGTTTGGACCTAAACACTTCATATCGTTAACATGTAAGAATGATATATTTTATTGTGTTTGAATTTATCATTTCTTATATATAGATGGTTTACTCATAAAATAATTATATATTATTAATATCATTTTTTTTGTATTGATAGTTTACTCTCTCTCATACATACATACATACATACAATATCATTTTTTATATATTGATAATGTTCTCTCCTTATATATATATATATATATATATATATATATATATATATATATATATATATATAAACCATAAGTATATATATATATATATATATATAAACCATAAGTACATAAGAAATGATAAATTCAAATACAATAGTCAACATGATTCTTACATTTTAATAGTATGGAGTGTTTTAGTGCAAACAAAAGTATGTATTTATATAATTTGATATTTTTTTTTCTAAAATGAACTATATTTACATATAAAAAGTAATATTAAATAAATATTTTACATTTAAATTTTTTATTATAACCAGGTTATGTAATTCGGTTCACTTTTTTCACACAAGACAAAATTAAAATAACTTATATATATATATATATATATATATATATATATATATATACACGAATGACTATTAATACAAAACAACAGAAAAATTATGAAACTAATAAATTTTACAATCCAAAAAGAGAATTGACATACCTAAACACATTCCTAATCAAAATGGGGAAATGGATGTCATGGCAGAATACACCATCCTAACTTTCCACCACCTTCACTATCATGCCTCCATCCTATATTACTTCCAAAAGTGCCCACACCTTCCAAAATGAACCTACAAGAGCCCAGTCCAACTCTATTATCCAGGCTCAGAAATGTGCACCAAATAAAACAATACCCTCACAAAAATCCTATGCAATTTGGTTGAGCATGGCTCTACCATAACAATGAACATCCAAACCAAAACTGGTATCAAAATTGAATTGTACAACCCAACACGAACCCAAACAATATATCTTACCAAAATTTATACTGAGGCTAAAAAATTTCCATTCTTGGACTATCTAGGTAGGCCAATCCATGTCGTGATGATAAAAATTCAAACCCTAACCTCACCTTTTCCCTAACTGATCCCATGCCATGGACTACAATATTCAAGTAAACTCAAATCATTATTTTTTTGGGTGGTCCGATCCAAATTAATAATAGTCGGTCATTTTTTTTTTTATCACGTAATATTCTTTAAAAACATCTTTCATGTCCATGACCACAATAATACTGAGATTGAGGTATATTCATTATCATTGGTGTTTTTACATGAATGTCATTTATGTAATTTTAAAAAGTGTCTTAAAAAAATTGAAGGTTTATATTTTAATTTTTTGAGACTTGATTTAAATTATATGTTCTGAAGGGTCATGACTAGGTACCAACTAGTTTTATAGTTTTTGATCATTAACATAAGTAAAATTTTGTACACATTGATTCAATGTAAACAATAATAAAAAAATAAAGATGTGTTTTTAAGTGTCAAATTAAGATTTAAGTATTAACATAAAATCTAAACTTTAAAATTGTAAAATTGGATAAAACCTTAAATCAACATTAATAAAATATAAGTTTTACAATGATTAAGAATTTTTTTCACAATAATAATTTATGATTTAACAATTAATTCTTAAAACCTAAATTTAAATAGATCTTTTAAACATTTTTAAAATATCCATGACGAACTTGAGTCTCAAGACATTCCTAAATCCTGAAACAAAGTAGAGATCTGAATAATATGCATATTAATCCCTGTTGAAATGTTATTTTTTTCTACAATGTCATGATCTTGGGATACCACTAACACATTCCAAGCTCTGAATAAACAAGATTGAATCACAACTAAAATTCAAAAGGCATACAAAAATTAATGATGACCAAAAAAAAATCCCAAAGAAAGTCATATAAGTGACGAGTGTCAAATTAAGCTTTTGAGCCCAAAAGGTCCCTTAACAATAAGTTTTGAGTCTATATCGCAAGTATGAGTCCTAGGTCTATGGTTTTTGTTTCGTTCATGAAAAAAATAAAACATAAGCCCAACCATCAAAACAAATGTTGTGAAGTTCAGTCACTTTTTCTTGGAACTTGTATACTGGGAAAGTTCATTAAAAATTTAGATAAACGAAATCTAGGATCCTGGTGTTTAATCATCCTCGCGCTCCGTTTGAAATAGTCGGGATATGAACATCAAATGATAACTACAACAATTTATTCCATGAAGAAAGTTTAAGGTAAAACAAGGCATTACATACATGACCCTCACCAAAATCTTCAACGTTTCTATTTTATAACCATTCAATTTACATAACCAAAGGAGTATTTCTTTCTATCTCTTTTTCTCTCACACTCTCTCATTCACATAATTATAAACGGATATTTAAAATATTTAGTATATGTCTTACATAATTTCAGGGTGAATGAGATAAACATACATGTAGTAATTAGCAATTGGCTCAAAGGTCCAAGTAATACCAGAATGGATTGTTTAATAGGATAATATAGTTGATCTGTCCCAAATATGTTAATATCTTCAATCAGTCAATACAGATGTTGCTGGATCAAAACCAAAGCAATTGTAATTTTGAAAACATAAAAAGGTATGGCCATAAAAACATAAAATCTCGGATAAAACATATCTCTAAATATAATATAGAACTGACATGTATTTAGTCACCTACAATGTATTTACATGAAGAGCAGTAGAGTTTGTCAAGTATGGGAGGCCGAATAATTCTAGTGGGAAAGATAAGGTGGCATACATATATATATGATGGATCCTCTACCAGGGAAAAAATCAAGAAGTATATGAGGAATGAAATATCAAATAAAATATGCGGTAAGTTTAATGGAAACAAACCACCATTTCTACCTAACGGACTCTCCAATTTAAGGGAAGATACTGTATAAAAAATAAAGGTGAACAATACGTCTTTGCACTGAGAATCATAATGGCCCCATAGAAATAATTTGTTGTTCAGATGGCATACCATAAAAACATTTGTTGAGCTACTCACACAACACCTATAGAGTTATTTACTCTGACACATATTACAGTTTAAGTAAAGGAATTCGATGAACGAAAATCTCACAAGAGACACATTGATGATGACGATTGTCAAAATAACTACACCACCACCAGCAATGGATACCATGCATAATGCATCAGAGCTTAGTTATAGTAGTGAATGCATCAATAGAGGATCAAGTATAAAAACTCTCATTAATCT
>JARHVA010001667.1:2085000-2312500 GCA_037957365.1 Torreya grandis | reverse complement strand
AAACCTCCAAGGACAATAAGATGAAATTCAAAGTATTTTGTTGAAATAGATGACAAAATAATATAACCTATGGAAGGTAAAATGTCAAAAAGATCAGTTCAATGTCAGTCTCAATGTGTATGGAACTATACATTGAAGAATAGAAGCCATACAAAATGATGTCAACTATTTTCTCAATTAAGTAAAATACGAAAAATGCACCCTATGATGCATAATTTACTATTAAAAACATTAAACATAGATTGAAGAAATAGTACAATAGTAAAGAATCTATTTAAGGCATTTAAGGCAATAGGCAATAAAAGTCATAATAAAGATAATAATGTATCAAGATGAGTAATAATAAAATCTATAGTGAGTAAGTCAACATCTAAAGCTTGAATTATTACTGAAATAAGTAAATCCTTAAATTTAAATAGAAAAAATCTAATAAATGTCATAAAGAGAAGAGCAAGGCTTGATGACCCTTCACTCATAGATTATTGGGAGTTTAGTGGTAGACTCCCATGAAAATATAAGATACTAGTTGAAGGAACAAAATAATTGATTAATTTTTTTGAAATCACAACACAAGGGTCTCATCTAATGTAAAAGATGTTAAAATAAGAAAAGACTCAAAATCTCGTGAGCCACATGCAAAACACTTTTTAGGCATGATCCAAACATAATTTTATAAAAAGTTTATTGAAAAATTTAATAGCCAATTGATAATTACCCAAAGGTCATCTGAGATGTGCAAGACTTTCTATGGTAAAATCAATCAAGCATACACCACATGTTGTTTTAGGGTACATATTGAATTTGTTATGCATTTTGACGTTTTTCATCATATATGTTATAATTTACATACTTCCAAGATTTTGTAGCAATTTATGGTGTCTTCCCCACCTAAGAAATCAAGTGAATTCATCCAAGGTCTTTTCTGTCAAAGGGCAAGTTTTTTTTCCAGACAATGTTTAGATGGAACATGTAATAGTTGTGGTGGTTTGTCAAATTTTATGAGTTATTTACATGAAGATATTTAATATGAACTTGGAAAGAAATTAGTTGATTATAATAAGTAAAAATATGTTAATTATGTGTTAAAATATAGAAAATATTCATCAAGATGTGAATTGGTTATGAACAAAGTTTCTGTATGTGATTTCATGTTCGAATTCAAGAAGAATAGTATCTACTAATATAAAAGACAAAAGCACAAATCAAAATGGTTCATAATCAATTTAAAGCATCCAAGGACAACTTTCCAGTTGGCATGATTATTTTTGTTATGGATTTTGTTGATAAATATACAATACAACCATAGAACGAGGTTCAATCCTAATACTATAATTCAATTCAAGTTGGATTTTTTTTTTCATATTACATTTAGACATTCATCTGATACTATAGCTGATAATAAAAATATTTTGAGGGAGTACCACTTTTATATAAGAGATGACAGATTGTATTCTCTATAGTTTGTCTAGGGTTGTTTTAAGATATTTTACATAAATATGAATATAAGATAAATCATGTTTGATACATACTACATTTGATTAGACAATTGTGTAAGGTAGTGTAAGAGTTTTTAAATGTTTTATTGATTAAGAAGAATGCCATAAGAGGAATGGCATTAAAAAATTTTGGAGTTTATTTGAGGATGGAAATGGAAAAGGGGAACATGATGGTGCTGGTGCATGTGTAAACAAAGCCCTTAAAAAAAATCAGGCAAAACATAAGGATGGTGCTAATTTGATCAATGATACAAGTATTGTGACTTGGTGTAGTGAAAATATTTATCATCGATTGGATAAACATTCTCATGCATGAATATTCTTTTGGTTAATAGAGGAAAAAAATAATTCAATGTATGAAGATTGCATTACAGTACATGGATTTAGTGTTTTCCGATCCATTGAAATCTCTAATTTAATTTCATAGACTATTTATACTAGGGATATGACATGTTTTTATTCCTCATGTACATAATTTAATTGGAATTAATGTGAGTCAAAATAATGGGTTGAAAAATGGTATTATAGACCCATATCACTTGTAGAGAGTAGCCATTCACTCCAACAATTGATAGATCGTGAGATAACATCGTTAGTTGACTTTGAAGATCTTGTGGAACTAGGTACAATTTATTATTTAATTAATTATACAACCTTAGATATTCATGAAATTTTTATTTTTTTTGGATGTGCTTATAGTTTGATTATACTTTAAATACATGGCATGTTTTTGTAGTCATTGAACTTCAAAACAATGATGAGGGAATAGACTACTACTTGTGTCATTGTATATATATATTAAAAAAAAAAAAAAAAACCATAAATGTTATAGAAAAATAAGAGCTAATTTATCCCATTGGATCCATACTGGTTACTGCAACCTAGCTTTGTAATTACTATAATAAAAAAATAAAACAACTATTATTTAAGGACTTTAAAACATACAAGGTGGTGTTTCATTATTAAAACCTGGTTATTGCTACAAATATTCAAATGATCAAATATCAAGGAAAGCCTCACAATAGAACTCTATATAAACTGATTTAATTTGACCATAAAGTGATTCTTGAAACACTTACAAATAGAATTGATCTGAAGGTATGTTAGATTGAATTAGTATGTTTATCTAGTGTTTCAAATTAATATAGTAAAGCTATTTCATTTAATGTATTTTAATTTTCAACTACTTTATCATTATGTATTTATTTATATTTAATTTTTTTACTAAAAATTTAATTGTAGGTTAATGGTACTAGATTATCTCTCACTTTCACATGGTTAGTGTCATGAGTAGAGAAGATTATCTTCTTGGAATGAAGAGAAGGCAAAATAGTTTATATTTATTTCAATTACCTTAAGTAAATAATTTTTCACCTTCTCTCTATTTATCATTTTAAGAAAACCAAAAAATATTATTATCTATACTCTCTTAGAGGACTCATCTATATATGTATAGGAGCTAAAGGTTCAACTCTAGCCCACATAGTTCTCCTGCAACACACGATGGAAATTCATTCATTTTACACATTTGGTGTCCATTGAATTATTTTGAGAGATGCCTTAAATCAGCTTCAGTTTTTACTCTTAGATCCTAAATGAGATCAAACAAAGGTTTTTCTAGCCTGAAAATGCCTATCTTGATGTGTTCACATAGATAGTTCATTGATTGTGTTGATGAGTCAAATTCTACGACCTTTGTTTACCAACTTTTGGTATTTTCTAAGAGATTTGGCCATAATAAAAAAACTCATTTACATGTATTTTCCATATTTATTTAAATGAAATCCTTTTGAGCTTTCTTATAGCACTCGTCCATGCACTTGTAGGAGCTAACAATTCATATCTAGCCTTTACAGTTCTTGTACAATGTATGATGAAATTTCACTCTTTTTTCACACTTGAGGAAAAGTGGATTATCTTAAGGGATGTTTTAAATAAAATATAACCTTCATTTTATAGGGCCCAGCAAGACCAAACAAAGGTTTTTATAGCCTAAAAATTTGTATCCCAATGTGTCTATATAGATGGTTTTTCAATTGGGTTGATTAGTCAGAATATACAACCCTTACTAGCCAACTCTTGGCATGTTTTGAGAGATTTGGCTATGAGATAAAAATTTATTACCATGTCTCATTTACCTTTATTTAGTTAAAATATTCTATGATTTTATTATATAAATCATCCCTTCATGTGTAAGAGATGATGGTTGGTATCTAGCCCTCAAGGTTCTTGTGCAATGCATGATGGAAGTTCGCTCATTTTGCACATTCATGGTCCACTAAATTCTCTTGAGGGATGCCTCTAGTGAACTAAAAAAATTGTTCTCAAGGCTTAAACAAGATCAAAAAAAGGTTGTTCCAGCTAAAAAATGCCTATTTCAAAGTGTCTACATAGACAATTCATCTATTAGGTTGACAAGTTAGATTCTACGGCCCCCACTAACCAAATTTTGACCCATTCTGAGAGATTTGGATATGATACAAACCTCATTTCTATGTCTCAACCAAATTTATTTAAATTAAATCTTCTCAAGATTTCCTATACGACTAATTCATTCATGTGTAGGATCTGACGATTCATCTCTATCCTTCATGGTTCTTATGCAATGTATAATTGAATTTTGCTCTTTTTCCACACTTAGGGACAAGTGGATTCTCTTAAGGGATGCCTCTAATCAACTATAACCTTCACTTCTAAGGGCCTACTGATACTAGACAAAGGTTTATGTAGCTTAAAATTTTCTGTCTTGACATGTCTATGCAAATGGTTTGTCAATTGAGGTGACGAGTCAGAGTATATGACCCTCACTAATAAACTTTTGATATGTTCTAAGAGATTTGGCAATGAGAGAAACCTCATTTTCATGTCTCATTAATTTTGAGTTAGATAAAATCCCCCAATATTTTCTTATATAATGCATCCCTTCATGTGTATTAGTTGACAGATCATCTCTAGCCCTCATGGTTCTCCTAAAATAAGTGACAGAAGTTTGCTCATTTTGCACACTTAAGGACGAGTGAATTATCTTAAGGCATGCCTCCGACCAACTATAACTTACACTCTTAATACTTGACCAAGACTAGAAAATGGTTGTTCTATCCTAAATAATACCCATCCTAGTGTGTTTATATTGATGGTTCATCAATTGGGTTGATGAGTCAAATTCTAGAACACCTACTGACTAACTTTTGACCTATTCTAAGAGAATTGGTCACAAGAAAAACTTCATTGACATGTCTTGTCCTTCTTGAGTTAGATAAAATACTATTGGTATTTATTAGAGGAATCATCCATACATGTGTATGAGCTAATGATTCATCTCTATCCCTCATGGTTGTCATGTAACATGCAATGGAAGTTCATTCATTTTATACGCTCTAAGACGAGTGAATTCTCTTAAGGGATGCCTCTGAACAACTACAAATTTCATTCCTTGGGTTTAACTAAGACAATGAAAATTTTGATCTAGTCTAAAAATGCCCATATTGATGTGTTCATGTAAACAATTTGTCGATTAGGTTGACAAGTCAGATTCTAGGGCCCCCAATGACCAACTTTTGACCTATTCTAAGAGATTTAGCCATGAGAAAAACCTCGCTACCTTATCTCATTAGTATTGAGTTAGATAAAATATTATTGGGATTTACTAAAGGACATTTCCATACACATGTAGGATTTAATAGTTCATCTCTAGCCTTCATAGTTCACATGCAACACATGATGCAAGTTCATTCATTTAACCCACTCAAGGATAAGTAAATTCTCTTAAGGGATGCCTCTGACCAATTGCAACTTTGGCTCCCAGGGCCCAAGTAAGATTAGATAAAGGTTTTTATAGCTTAAAAATTCTCATCTCAATGTGTCCACATAGATGGTTCATTAACTGGGTTGACAAGTTAGATTCTACAACCCCCACTAACTAACTTTTGATGCATTCTGAGAGATTTGGCCATGAGAGAAACCCCATTTCCATGTCTCATCCATCTTTTCTTAGATAAAATCCTTCTAGACTTTCTTTTAAGACTCATTCATACACATGTAAGAGAGGATGGTTTATCTCTATCCCTCATGATTCTTGTGCAACACTTGATGGAAGTTTGATCATTTTTCACACTCAGGGAAGAGATGCCTCTGACCAACTAATTTTTTTCTCTTGAAGTCTAATCAAGATCAAATAAAGGTAATTTTCACTTAAAAAATCTTATCTAGACATGTTTACAAAAATGGTTCATTGATTGGGCTAATGAGTTAAATTATATGACCTTCATTGACCATCTTTTCAACCATTCTGAGAGATTTGGCAACTAGAGAAACCTCATTTCCATGTCCTATCCATCTCAAGTTAGATAAAATAATCCTAATCTTTACTAGAGGACTCATCCTTACACATGTAGAGGCTAAAGGTTCATCTCTATCCCTCATGGTTCTTGTGCAATGCACGATAGAAGTTTGATCATTTTGCACACTCAAGGATGACTAATGGGATTCCTCTGAATAAATATAACTCTCACACTCATGGCCAAACTAATATTAAAAAAAGGTTGTTCTAGCCTAAAAATTCTCATCTAGATGTGTTTGCATAGATGGTTTGTTAACTAGGATGACGAATCAGATTCTATTACCCATACTACCTAGTTTTTATCTTATTATAAGAGATTTGGCCATGAGAGAAATATCATTATCGTGTCTTGTCCATCTCAAGTTAGATAAAATACTCCTAGGATTTATTAGAGGACCATCCCTACACATGTAGTAGATGATGGTTCATCTCTAGCCCTCATGGTTCTCATGTAATGCATGATGTAAGTTCGCTCATTTTATACATTCAGGAAAAAGTGAATTCTATTAAGGGATGCCTTTGACCAATTAAAAATTTCAGTCTCATATCCCAAATGAGACCAAACAAAGGTTTTTATAGCCTAAAAAATCCCATCTAGATCTGTCTACAAAGACTATTTGTCAATTGGTCTCACAATTCAGATTCTATGATCCCCACTAACTAATTTTTAGGCATTTATGAGATATTTCATCATGAGAATAACCTCATTTCCATGTCCCATCCATCTTGATTTAGATAAAATCCTCTTGGCCTTTTTTATAGGACTCATTCTTACATGTGTAGGATCTGATGGTTCATCTCTATCCCTTATGGTTGTCATGAAATATATGATGGAATTTCACTCATTTTCACATACGGGGACAAGTGAATTATCTTAAGGGATGCCTTGAAACAACTAAAAATTTCACTACTGAGACCTGAACAAGACCAAAAAAATGTTTTTCTAGCCTATAGACACCCATCTAGATGTGTTTGTATAGATGGTTCATCGATTGGGTTAATGAGTCAATTTCTGTGGCCCCCACTGTCTAATGTTTGGCCCGTTCTAGGAGATTTGGCTATGTGAAAATCCTTATTTCAACATCTCATCCATATCAATTTAGATAAAATCCTCCTGAGATTTCTTAGAGGACTCATCTTTGATTGTGTAGGAGCTGAGATTTTGTCTCTAGCCCTCACAGTTCTCATGTAGTGTGCAACCTATGTTTGCTCATTTTGCACACATAGGGACGAGTGAATTTTCTAAGGAGATACCCCTGACCAAATGTAAATTTCACTCCTAGGGCCCAACCAAGATTGGATAAAGTTTATTCTATCATAGAAACACCCATTTAGATTTGTTTTTATAAATAATTCATTCATTGGGATGACGAGTCAAATTCTATGGCCCCCACTGACCAAATTTTGGCATGTTTTGAGATATTTGATCATGAGAGAAAACTAATTATTGTCTCATACATATCAAGTTAGATAAAATACTTTAAGGGTTTATTAGAGAACTCATCCCTACACATGTGGGAAATATTGGTTCATCTCCATCCCTCACGGTTCTTGTTCAATGTGTAATGAAAGATTGCTCATTTTATACACTCAGAGATGAGTGAATTCTCGTAAGGGATGCCTCTGACAAACTACAACCTTCACTCTTGGCTATTGATCAAAAATAAAAAAATATTTTTCTAGCCTAAAAATGCCCATCCAAATGTTTTTGCATAAACAATTTATTGATTGGGCAAATGAGTCAGATTATACGTCCCTCATTAACCAAATTTTGGCTCATTCTTAGATATTTGGATACGAGATAAACCTCATTAATACATCTTCTCTTCTTTAGTTAGATAAAAGAATGATATGATTTATTAGAGGAATTATCCCTGCATGTTTAAGAGTCGATGGTTCATCTCTAGCCCTCATGGTTCTCGTGCAATACACGACCGAAGTTCAGTCATTTTTCACACTCAAGGACAAGTGAATTTTCTTAATGGATGCCTCTGACCAATTGAAAATTTCACTCTTAAGGTCCAATCAAAACCTGAGAAAGGTCACTCTAGCATAAAAATTCTCATCTAGATGTGTTCCCATAGATGGTTCATCGGTTGGGCTAATGATTAAGATTATATATCCCCCACTGACCAACTTTTGACCCATTCTAAGAGATTTGGATACAATAAAAACCTCATTACTGTGTCTTGTCTATATCTAGTTAGATTATATATATATATATATATATATATATATATATATATATATATATATATATATATATATAATCTAACTAGATATAGACAAGACACAGTAATGAGGTTTTTATTGTATCCACATCTCTTAGAATGGGTCAAAAGTTGGTCAGTGGGGGATATATAATCTTAATCATTAGCCCAACCGATGAACCATCTATGGGAACACATCTAGATGAGAATTTTTATGCTAGAGTGACCTTTATATATATATATATTTAAGAATCATCTGTATATGTGTAGGAGTTGAAGATTCATCTCTACCCTTCATGTTTCTCATTCAATACACGACCTAAGTTTGTTCATTTTTCACACACAGGGACAAGTGAATTTTTTTAAGGGATGCCTTTAAACAGCTAAAAAATTCACTCCTAGAACCTAACTGAGAATAGATAAAGGTCATTCTATGCTAAAAACTCCCATCTAGACATGTTCACGTATATGGATCATCGATTAGGCTCCTCTGACCAATGAAGTATGTATAAGAGATACCTTGCCTTCTATGTTTTTTTGATAATGAGGAGCGATATTGTTTTAAAAACTTCAAAATTGAGCCTGTAAAATCCAAATTAAGTTTTAAAAACCTTTAATACATCTTTATAAACCACATTAGAGGATCATTTATTGTCAAAAAACTATATTTTGAGTTTGGATCTACTAGAGGGTAATTAGGCCTAATAGACAAAACATAATTTTATGAATTTTTAGGTAAAATATTAAAACTAAAAAGCCAAACATTTTACAAGACAATTTATAATTCCTAAAACACCTAAATAAATTTATCTAAGGTGTCTTGAAGTTGCTAATTCAATACATAATGGGTTTTCGCATATTAGAGCAACATTAAGACTAGTAAGTCTATGAGAGGTTTTTGATAAAATTATTTGTGGTAGACCTTCAAAGGTGTTGAAAAAGTTGAGTCACCTAAAAAATGTTGTGATAAATTATATTAGATTTATCTATACCATTTTTTTGAAATATTTCTTGTTTTGATCCTTTTGAGGCATTTAGGCTTAATTAACTTGTAGAGAGATTTCAGTCTTTTGAGTTCAAATCGACAAAACCAATAGATGGATTGGTTTTACATATTGAAATAAAGATTTAATGTCTTTAAGGACCGTATAATATGACCTCAAGTTCTATATACTAGTCAAGGAATATCAAAGTTGGTTAAGTCTCTTCATTTGTTTCTATAGTCTTACCTTTCCAAGATTGTAATTTTTTGGATAGTCTAGAGAGGGATATCAATGTCAATATTAACCCATTTATAAGTAGGCCATAGTGACTATATGGACACATATAGTTGCCTTTATTTGTTGTATGAGCAAGCAGCAGTTGAATACATATGCAAGTGCATCACTAGACATCCTAACATTTATGATCACGTATAATTTATAATATTTACATGTCCATGAAATTGATCCCAAGTCCACTTAAATATTAAAATTGAAAATTGATATGTAATTATATGTAAATGAAACAAGTAAATAGAAAATATCACATGTAAATGTAAAATATACATAATGATTCAAAGAACCTAACTTAGAGAATAATGTGAAAATTTTTAACCCCATATGAAGTAATAACTCAGTCATTAACTAATAATATGTGTAAACATTAAATGATAAAAATAGAAAACACAGATGGGTAAAGAAATCATATTATCAAATTGTATATATGTAATACATGAAAAGTTATATGTCATTATTTAACATAGATAATATAACATATATCAAGAAAAAAGGTACACCATAACATGTACATATACAAAATGCACCATATAGGCATACAATATGAGCCATATCAGCATACAAAATTGATTTTGCTTAAAACTATATACATAGACAAAGTGAACCATATAGGCATACAATGTGGCCCATATCAACATACCAAATAGATTGTGAATACAACTACATCCCTAGCACAACAAGTATCTTTACTACTCCTCATTGCCTCCAAATAAATTGTACTTTTTTTATAGACATAGATTGAGGGGTGTTGGATGCCTCAATATGATGAGATAAACTCCTCTCAGCGCATGAGTCATCCATTGTTTCATTGATATTCGATGAAAATAGTTGTCTCTGCACAACATATTAAATATAAAAATTAATGCATTAAATTTGTATTTCAAAATTTTCAAATACTTTTTCCAAGAATATAAAACTTTATAAAATGATTCTACACTAACCATATTCCATCTAAATGGTTGTCTAGGCTATGAGACCACATATATACCTCTGATTGGGAATCCTATGTAGCATACATATATAGTTAGATATAGAGTTACATATAATTATATAAATATGACATGAAATATAATTTCCTAAAGATAAAAAAAATTAAAATACATGTTTTCACAACTATCCATCCCTGAATCATACCCTGCTACAGAGATAGTATAATCTCTGATGTAGAAACAACATCACCTAAACCTTTTTCTTATCCATGATGGGTGCCCATAGCAACCCTCATCATCTATAAAACCAATAAATAAAAAAAATGTGAATCCAATAAACATGATAAAAATATATGACTATAATTTATATTAAAAAAGATTTTTTTGTTCAAAGGATAATAAACATGCACATGAATAAATATGTAATTTAAAAATTTACAAACCTTTGTGTAAGGTACATCTGTGCCAATATTGACCTCTACAATAGAGTTAAGACCTACTGAGGTATTGAGAATATCACCAATCATATATACAAATAAAAAATAAAAAGTTCAGTCAAATAAATTAGTCAATTAAGTAAACACATACTAAAAAATAAAAATAATATTCTTTTACAAACATAAACAAACTATAATTAAAATTAACCCTGTGTATCAAATACAGATGGTGAAGTACCCTCTACAACATGAGCCTGGCGTACCCTCATAAGAGTCATTGAATCTACTACATCTCACATAGTTTTTAAAATTCAAATGTCATGCACTACTGAAGCATCTATATGTGGCATATGCTCTGACATGCTAATGTCTCGCATAGTAATGTTTGGCATGATAGTATCTATCAGTACTAAAACATATAAAAATAGTGTATGCTCTAACATGCTAGTCCTCATTAATATAGTCTATGTATGTCACACCTAAATAAGAGGTCCTATACACTTCCTCCCACATGATATGTAATGATGCACATGAACTGTAACATGTGTAGGAGGGACACTAGCACATATAGAAACACCAATAAAACCATTATGACCACTACCATTACCACCAATACCACTACCACCAACACCACCACTATCACTAGCACCACTTATACGATGAGTAGAAGTATTTAAAGTATGCATACCATGCTCAATAATAACTTGTGTCAAATTAGTAACTATCTCAAGGGTGTGCATCTATATGTTATGATGCAAAATTTTATGAATAAAGACATGTGATATTGTTCTTCTATATCTTCTAGCTTAGTTATGACATATTTGGTCTCACTTAGCACCAAGGATATCAAATGAAAACCCACCTCCCCTACCTTGGGATGTCTTCATGTAAAAATAATTTGAAATTTCCTACAACACAAAATCATAATTTATTAAAAAATATAATGAAACCTCATTATTTTTGTATGGAGTCTCATCAGACACCATCCACCACCTATCCCAAAAGTTATTTTTAATCTACTCATGAACATACCAATCAATAATAATGTGTTTTTAATTCATTAGTAGAGGTTGGTTGGATCCAAGTTTAATAAATAAATCCCAAAGGTCTTATTTTGTTATTTTTTTCTTTGCATCTTCATATGATAATTTATTGGAATAAAATTGTTTCATAGCCTCTCTTCGATGCAGCATTACATCTGGTTATGAAGTCACATTTCCCACTTCATTAAAAATAGACTATATTGTATTGGAAAATAAAATTTGTGCACTACCAACTAAAGTGTGATTCAAACCATTTATTATTTTTTATAATTTTTAATATTTGGAATTGTATTTCTCATATAATTTAACTTCTTATGCAAAATCAAACTCTTCAGGGTTTTGTCTAACATTTTTTTAAATAAATGGATCCATCAAACTTGTGTATCTAAATTTAAATAAAAATATAAGTTTTTTAAGGTAATATAATAAATCCAATGCAAACTTAGATTCAAAATCCTACTTCAATAAATAAATATAAATAAAAATGCAAAAATAATATGCCTAATTTTTAGCAATCCGAATGTCGAATCCCATTGGTGGGATGAAAATACAAAACAAATTCATTAATTTGAAAACTTAGAAAATATAAAATATCCTCAAGAGAACTTGGCTGTGGGTTTTTGTTTGAGCTATGAAAAAAATAAAAATAGCAAAGGGCATATTCCCTTTACAAAGGGTGAATGTCATTTTTAAAGGGTGAATTCCATTTTAAAAGGGAATAAACCCTTTATAAACGCTATATACCCTTGAGGTTTAGGCATAAACCAAAGCCTCAATAATTTTTATAAAAGGGCATACACCTTTTGTAAAATAAAATTACAAAGTTAGGGGACTGTCATGTTTTCTATCCCCTAATTTTGTGCATCAACTCTGATAATAAATATCCCAAACAAAAAATTCATGATCTTAACAATATCTCCATTTGCTTTAAACTTCATAACTCAAGGCAAAAGGACTAAAACACTTCTTTATAAATAGCCCATTTCGAACTAATCGAACACTCCAAAACTCAGTCATGAACAACTTGATCTTCGACACCTAAAATAACACTTCCCATGACCATTTATACTTTTAAAATATCCTTTTACATCTATATAAAACTCTAAAATACAAAAATTATAAGGTCTAATGTAAAATATTGATCTTGCAGACTTATCTTTTGACCTCACTACAGAGTCAAATGAGAACCAAATGAGCTATTTATCTTCAATATTTCAACCTCTTTCACTGAATCTCAAACATTATACAAAGAATGGATAGGACATAAAAATTAAGAATAAAAACAACATATGACTTATATACTTCAACTCAGGATATAGAGCCTCAAACTCATCACTGCAACTTGGTTACCTAGAATTGTCAGTTTACCTTAAATAATAGTATGATGACATTGACCTTCAACACATGTACGACCAATTTTTAAAAATTATTATGAAATTTAATGATACTATGTGATAATTAAAATATTATCATATATAAATATCATATGATTAGTTGGTAAATATTGGTCTCCTAGACCAATCTTATGATTTCGCTGTACAAAGATCTCATTGAGCTAGACAAGCCATTTTGGCTTCATCATTTTTATCACTATACCTAATTTCAAAGATTTATAAAAAGAATTAAAAATACATATCAGTCTCAAACAACATATTTGTGCACTTGGTTTTATCACTTTATTGTGATAACACATTTTTAATCATATTCTCACTACTGCCTGGATTTTTCACTATTTGCACCATTAGGCCTATTAGTGACTGACTAACAGGGATGACTATTTTAACACATGCAAGGACTATAACATGTTTACCAACCTTCATGGACATGAAACATGAGTCTCAAGATTCATCCGTCATCAATTTTAAAATTTTTCCAATACAACTTTTTACAACTATAACACTTCTTTAGAAACAAGACTATATCTTCATAGTTTATCTCTTCTCTCTCTAATAACCACCACTTGGAGGTACTTGAGAGAGTTAAATAAAATATCCAAACACTTGTCTAAGAATTCATACTATACTAATCACTTTTGAATCATATTTTGAGCTTTGGATTACTATTAGATTTTTAAGAGGGTTTAAACACATTATTACTATTAACGATTGTTCGTAAAATGTAGCTCCTCAATTCAAAAATAAATTCATGAATTTTTAATCCATGACCCTTACTTATTTCCCATGAATATCTTAGGTTCCAATGCATATGTTTTATGACTTGATGAGTATAAGAAAATCCTTCTCAGGTTTAGAACCCTTCATTTTGTGCACTCAAGAGACCTCAAAATAACATTTCATGCCTTGTCCTTTAAACTATGATCTCAAACTACATGAACAAAATAGAAAAAATATATCCCATCTATGATAATTCTTACATGAACGTAAAACCTCTTAATTCTGATCATGACTCCTCATTAGGCCTCTCTCTCTCTCTCTCTCTCTCTCTCTCTCTCTCTCTCTCTCTAGACATTGACCTGAAAACTATATTAGGCCTCAAAAATTACCTTTATTCCTCTTTATACTCACTCTCAATCATACTCACATACTAAAAAAACATATCTTATTCTTTAAAAAGTGCCATACATCCTTCATGTTCCTTTAAAATAGATCATGATACTTCATTAAGTTAGGTAGGGTTTGGATGTGGTCTAGGTGCAGACTAGGTCTTAAGGTCCTAACCCTCTAGGTTCACCCTAAGACTCTCATGAGTGATCCAATACCTCATGTGCATTTTTAATCAACCTTATAAAATTAATCATGCCTATGTGCACTCATCTCACCAAGCCACTATACGCATACCTTCTCACAAGTTATTTTCATGCCTTGACTAGTGTCATGACTAGGCTTTTTAAGGTCATGAAACTTTATAAATAACCTTGAAATAGTTATGAAATTATCTACAATTCATTTACATGATCACATAATTCCAAACAACCTCTCACTAGATTTTTCTTACTTACTTCACCAAACTTCACTATGCACACTTTCTCATAGGGTCTAGACTAGACTTCTCAAGACACCATGTACTAAAAGAATAGTACTCAAACATGCTTAACTCAATGTTATCAAAAAAGAACACTCTTTTGTTAGCACTCTTACACCACTATAATAATATATTTTTAATCAACATTCTCTCATAACCTAAACTTTGACATCAACCTTGACATCAATCAATAAAAGAAACATTAGGTTGATTTCAAATTCTCTCTTGTCACATGGCTTCTTTGTCACATCAATGACATCATTCATGATATCAATGAAAACTCTTCTTAATAAACTCCCCTTTGTCATTGATGCAAAAACATTCTTTAATCTAATCACTCTCATCTCCCTCATTCTAGTCTTTCTCCCTTATTAAAGTTTCTCCCCCTTTGACATTAATGACAAAGGGTCATACACACTATAAATTTATAAACCACTCATTCTCCCTCTTTGAAAACTACTATAAGAAATTGAAAAATTACTTAGATCTACCAAGCTTCCCCTTTGACTTCAAAACTTAAGCTTTTCTATGTTTATCAACAACTATATTTAAAGTTTATAAACAATCTGAATAGTTCCCCCTCAAACTAAGCATCTATCATGGTTCTACTAAATGAATAGTGTCTCCATGAAGCCTAATGGAGTCACCCATTTCATAGGGATCTAAAATAAAGGAAACTTAGGAGATTCCCATATATCCATGCTCTTACAAAACTGAATATCTTTTAGGATCTTGTTAGGTTTGATTGGCACCTTAGGCTTGATCATTTTACTAGCTATTTGATCAATAATATGAGCTAATATCAGACATTCCTAACTTTATTTCACATTCAAAGTATGCTCTACCAAACCAAATAGTCCACTTAGGATTGTATAATTATCATGACTCACCTTTTTATATTTCGTTTCCACACATTCATTTTCCTTCTCTCTTTCACTCTAGGGTTTCAAACCTCTTTTTTTCACTTGATGACCTTCTAACTCTATTAGGATAAAATATTTATATGTGTCTCACATTATGAAAATTATAGAAAACAACCTCATTGATACATCTTAACTGATTATTCCTTTCATAATCCTTTGCATATTCAATTAAATAGGGTCTTCTACACTCTCTTGCTCTATGATCAAACTGATTGCATGTAAAATAGTAACCATTGAATGAATTAGCATACCTCATATTATTAGGCTATCTGATTGGTATTTTCATGTTTACCTTCTTATCTTCATTATCCTTCTCATTGACTTGAGTTGCCTTCATTTGATCTTCTTTAAAACCAAGACTTGTCTTATCACTTTCAAACTTATGACTACTCAAGATGTTATCTATAACATTATTACTCTTTTAAAAATTCACAAAGGTCTTCAACTTGATAGATACTTGATCCAAATCAACATTTAAAGATTCTAATTCAGCTCCATTTTTGGTGTATTTTTCCTCTTTAGATTTGAAGCTAGTAGTGAATATCTGCATTTGTGATTCGATCTAATTGATGATCTCATCATACTCTTTGTATGTGTTACTTAGTCTCTCCTCAAACAAATCAATCTACTTTTCATATTCCTTAACTAATGACTTTAATCTATGATTCTTCTTTATTTGAAACGTTAACTCCTCTAGAGTACTAACCAATTCATCCTCAAAGTTCACTTCAGTGTCTTCTTCATGTGATTCTTATCGTCCATAAGGTCTTTCCCTCTTGAGAAACCATCATTGTCTATTTTTATATCCATGAATAATATTTCATTATTATCATATTAATGATCATTATTATCATCATCACTATCATATGTTCTTGTGTCACTTACATCAGATGAGTTATTATCTTCTTTGGTATTAAAACTTTTCTTATTTTTGAATGACCCTTTCTTACCTTCATACTTCCTAAAATATTTCTTGTTTTTGTCAGGCCTATAAATCTTCTTATCATCTTCATGATGTTCATCATACTCTTCATCATGATCATTTTTATTATTGTTAGGACACTTAGATGCAAAGTTACCAATCTTACCACAATTGAAAATTTTTAAAATAAACTTACGCTTGTACTTACCAGATCCAAACCTCAATTTCTTAAGAAACATGGCTATTAATTCATCATCATCAAAATTTTAACATACCTCACTTTTGACCTTATTGAATTTTGACTCATTTTCATCTTTGAATGTTGATTCCTTCTTAGGAGGTCTTCATTCATTTTTTATCATCTCATAGGTACTTAAGATGTCATGAAACCCCTCCATTTCTAGCTTGTCTAATTCATACATCTCTTTTACTACAAACACCATAGAATCAAACATAAAAATTAATTATCTCAACACATTTTGAATAACTGTAGACACTTTCACTTCTTCTCCTAATCCTCTAATGACATTGAATACTTCATCAACACTTAACATGTAGGATGTAATTCTTTCATCATCTTTCATACTCAAACTTTTAAACTATCTTCTATGTGTTTGTAATTTAGCCATTTTCATCGTGGTGTATCCTTCATAGATAGTCTTAATTTTTTTGGATATTACCTTGGCTAACTCATAGTGCATCACCTTCACAAACTCTTAACTCTACTAGGACACATAGAATGTCATTCATTACCTTCAAATTTCATTTACTTTCCTTCTTTTTTTCTACATTGGTTGGTGGTCTAGGAGGTGGAGTGTATCCAAGTAAAATTGGAATTCATATGTCATAGCCTATTGACATTAGATATGTCCTCAATTTTATGTTTTAAAAGGAATAATTAGTCCCATTGAATAATGAAGCCTTACTGGTAGATAAACCACCTTGATTTTGATGACTATCAATCTTTGCTTCTAGGATATCTTTCAAGCTATTAGGCCTACATCAAAGGACCTGATCTAATAGCAAATATTGTAATCACAATCATTTATATGGGGATATGATTAAGTGTCTTAAAAAATATCTTTCAATTCTTCTTTAGCATATATGAACCATCACATCAACATACAGATCAAGCAATGCATAAAGAATTAACTATACAAGCATGAAAAAAAATTACACAAGACAACACATCATATATGTGGAAAAGCCTCAAGATAAAGAAAACTCATCAATCCTTGAAAATAGAAGATAGTTCTGTAATTTAAAATATCATATTTTAGTGAAGCACCAACTCTACATGTAGATTGAACCCCAACTACCTAAGCACTAACCCAGCTAGGCTTTAGCAATCATTAACTTGCAAGGAGACATCAATCCCCTAAATGAATTAGCACTAACTTAATCACCTAAATTTTTTGATCAACCTCAAAAAAAATTTAATCACACAATAGATGATGATCACCTTATTTATCTCTTCTCACTGCTCTATCCCTCTTAAGCGGCCTTCTAGGCTTCTTCATTTAGTTAGGGCTCTTCAAGACAGAATATGTCATATAACTTTGATATTCATATGCATACACATTATTATATATTCGTGACTGATACTATACTCTCCTTTTATGGTATATAAGACCTTCTACTTAATAGTGTGCTATTTCGTTTGCATACACACACAAACTCAAATAGGCATAAAATTGCCCTATATTTATACAAGCCTCTTGGTCAAATATACACACTTGCAGAATTAGATTACCATTACAGTATATATTATAACACATTTCATACATGTATAAATCATTACAATAGGTCATCCACTACTCAAAATACTAAATATTTTTTAAGCCTTAAGGAAACCTAATATAATTAGGTCTTCATTAGTGCATGTTGCCCTTTGATTTCCTTAAATTAATTTAAAAATATACACATGGAATGAAAATTTAATATACCACTCAAATAGACTCCTAATAATCTCATATTAGGTCCATGATACATTTTATCTCCAACCCCTTTATGAATACTTCTTGTAGCATTGTTCATAATTAAGCTTGTGAACCTATAGAAGTCTATTAAACAAAACTGAAGTATGTACACAATTTAGTCACATAACCATGACAATAGATCACATGAAAAGAAACTAAATGAACTTTAAAACATCACCATGCGATTTAGACTTCATAACTTAGGGTAAAAGGATTATATCATTTTTTATAAAAATAATCCACTCAGAACCACCAGAACACTCCAAACCTAGTCATGAACAACTTGATATTCAACACTTGAAAGAATACTTCCCATGAACACTAATAATTTCAAAATATCCTTTGACATATGTTACGTCCCAATTCGTCATCGAGAAAACTTGATAGATTATCTGTGAAAAATTGAAGTTAACAAATTTAGATTTTGTTATATTTATGACTAACCTAGAGATTTATGGTATTTCAAACAAATAAAATGTTGCTTAGAGGATAATACATGAATACTTATTATGAACTGTTATATGTATGGGATTACATTTTAAACATATTAACAATTTGTTCTAGTTATATTTTGTTGCTTATGATTATCATGTGAAATGATCTAACTATCTATGTGTTGTGAGGCAGATGTAGGAGAATTCTTTCCTCAAACATGTTAGAGAGAGAGCATTATTGAAGAGGGTAGTGTGGATAGAGACATCGTTGGTCAAAAAATAGATAGATAAACCCTACACACCATAATAATAAATCATGGTAAAAAAAGCATTTAAAAATAACTGTTTTGATGATTATCTAAATTATTATTTTTTTGTGGTTTGCCAGCATAGGTTTAATATCATAATGAATTATCTTTGTTTGTTTGATGTGTTTGTTATTAAATCTAGCAAAAACCTTACTAACATGATTAATTTAAACTCTAGTGTTATTAATTTTCATTTAATGTGTGACAATAAAAGATATTAAATAAATTATAAAAATTATAGATTTTTGCTAATTATTGTTAAAATAAAGGGAAATTAGAAACTGTCATTAAAAAGGAAAAACAATAAAATAAAAATAAAATAGAATAAAGTAAAAGCATAAAACAAATGGAAAAAAAAAAAAAAGCGCTTTAAAGAAAATCATGAATAAAAAGAAAAAGAGAAAGAAAATAAAAAAAGGAAAGCAAAAAAGACACTTAAAAAAAAGGCGGGGCTACTTCTTTTTATTAGAGCTTAGATTCTTATCTTAGAGACGAAGTAAAAAAAGGAAGTAATTGCAAATAGGTAGGTAGTGTTTTCAATATGGAACAATTTCTTTGTATGCTTTAAGTTCTGTGAACTCGGTTAAATATAAAACTCCACCTTAGAAGATTGTTGTTATATGAATCGCTTATTTATTAATTATAGAATATAGCATTAAGTGTTATGCATTATTGAATTTTTAGTGTTGAGAATACTACTATAATAGCTCAATACAAGGAATCACTCTAAAATGTTCACCAATATTACAATATTCTTATATTGCTGTGACTTGTTGCATGATAATAATGTATTAGAAGATATGAATCGTCGCCTTGCCATTATAAGGAATATTATATATTTCCATCCGGTAAACACTAGAATAATCTGGTTCACTATATTACATGAAAAATATATGAAATTATAGATGTTTGGCATCGCCCAACTAGTCCTTGGCCTGTTTGATGTCGCTATACTTCAACAGATTAAATAAAATAGCAAAACAAATTGCTGTACTTAACATTTTTTAGCCCAGTAATAAATCTTTGTAAGCTCCTTCACACAGTTTTAAAGTTCTATGGCTCCATGGGGTCATTACTCAACCAGGATAGAGAAAAGATAAGTCATTGAAGGTTCAGAGATTATGCAAAGCCCTATCGATATGTTAACAGTCAGTTTATGCATGGTGAGTCGCTGACATTTCTTAACATATTGCATGTTGGAAGGAGTCACTGATTTATTAACAATGACTTGATGTCATTTTACTGCTGGAACCTGTAGCATATTATATAATATATACTACCACTTTCATACTCTGTATATTGTAAAATATATTTTGCATATGCCGCCATTCTTATACTCTTTTTAACAAGTCGATGCCATTGAAAAATTCATATTTATTTTAGAAATATTTTAAAGGCACTGTTGTAAGAAGGAAATCTAATTCTAGACAATGATTGCATCACTATATTAGCTATATGCTTAAGATAAATAATAGTCGAGTTTCTTTATTAAAGCCCCTATATATTAGAGGAGCTCTAAAATCTGTTATTTACTGAGTTTTATAAATAGTCGAGATTAAATTGGATTAGCTGTAAGGTTAAAACGCCATGTTTAAGCAGAGTTAAATCAAATAACTGAGATAAGAATAACTAAAATATTGTTTTAGAAGCCAAGCCATAATATTATTAAAATCCCATGAAATTTTGATTAGGCAGTTAATCATTGTATATACATATATAGTAATGTCAAACATGTATTTAAGGTCGCAGTGCTTTAATATAAACTACCAAGTACATCTTTCCCAACGCTGAGTTTAATGATTTAAGATGTCGAGTAATTTGCCAAGTCGATTATTTATTAATATTATATGGTGACACTAAAAATTTATTTGATATATATTCAATCTGGTTAACTTGAGACAAAAGAAGGCTAAAATATGGCGAGAGCATATTATCTATTAGTAACTATTTTGAATCTTTATTTTATAGCATATTGTCTATATGCAACTAAGCTGAATTTCTATCTTATCTATAGCATATTATCTAATGTAATTATTTTGCAAACGAATACCATTAGTATCTCTCATCCAGAATAAGGCGAAAAGCATATTATATATAACTATTTTAGTCTTTCAATACAATCAATTCGTTACATATTCAAGACTATTTCTAGTCTTTCATTGCAAAATATTGAAATTAGTTTAGAGGAAGTCGCCCTATTTTTAAACTGAGAATTATGGAATAGATATCCACAACTTTGTGTAATGAGATTAAAACTTGCAAAGTTTTTAGATTCCTCGATATATGATAACTGTCACACGGGATGTGACATTGCATCGAATTATGAATTTTTGCATAATTAAACCATGGGAGGTAGATATCTTAGTTAAAATTCTCGAGGGAAATGTTAACCAAAAAGTGAAAGAATTAAATATATAATTTATCAAACAATTTTTTGTAAACCTTGAAAAATATACCAATTATTAAATTGTTGGTGAAACTGTACATTTTGTATTTTTAGTAAAAACAATTTTTTGAGTTATTATTAAAATGACTATGATTTCTGTATTTAAAATTACTTTATGATGTCTAGTAGTTACAATTAGAACACTAAACCATGGTTTAAAAGTGGCATAGCATTAGAATACCATCATGTAGAGCACATTAGGATGTGCAAGTGCTTGTATGTAGAGATTTTATTGGTAGTTCTTTAGACGATTGGAATAAGTCATTAAATTACCTAAGAATCAAGAAGCTATAACCGTTGGATTAGTCTCCTCAACAAATGAGACACTAAAATAACGGGTTTATTTGACTCACTGGTAATAATATGGATGATTGATATTGATGTGTATTCAATAGGGGGTAATTGTGTGCACTACATACTAAATGTATGCTATTTTAAATGTTTTGATATACTTAAGTATAGTAAGGCATCTTGGTTTATGTTGTTGGTATGTAGTATACCCGGGTGGTATAATTAGTTATTGTTTACTTGTTAATATCTGCATGAGTCAATTGAGTCTTGAAAATTCATATGTTTGGAGTATGGTTTGATATGTAGTTTGGAACCTATGATAGTATAAGATATCAGAGGATACTATAGTGAAAAATTATGTTGTACTTCATTGGTACTTATTGTAGTTATTATACCCAAACTCAAATTTACATCTAACTATTTTATTGTATTCATGTTGATTATTGCTATGGATTGTGTGTGTTATTACAGTTGGAAAGATATGTATTTGTGTGCATGAAAACTTGAAAGTTTATCTAATGATTTATTGGTATTTTATTGTATTCCGTGGAACAATAACTTTATTACATATATATAGTTACTTGTGTAACGCATATGGTTCTGTGTATTTAAGACTACTTCATATGATTGATTGTGATAATATGGTAATTAATTCTTAGAACATTAGACTATGGTAGTATGGGTTGCTATAGGGTGTAGATAATTGAAAATTAATTATATTTTTGAATTGTATAATTAAATTATATGTTTAATTAGGTGATATATTTGTAATCATTATTTTTAGTATGAGATAGAATATAATGAAAGATTTATGCATATGTTAGACAAGCATAACGTATGTTGTTATTACTCTTATGTATAGTGTGTCATGTGATGTATTTTTTAGTAGGATGTAAGTTGATGAACCTTGTGGTTGAATTATATTTGACCAATCTTAATTATTAATACAAAATAAGGAATGAGATAGACTTCACTGATTTACTGACATTGTAATGTTAGATGAAGATAGTCTGATCAAGTGATGTGTATGAAATTGATTGATCTAAATCATTATCATTTATTATTTGTAAACCTTTGAGATAAATTATGTTTAATAAGAAATTATCATTGTATAAGTATGATTCACATTTTAATGCAATATCTTGTAATAGAATGGATTTCTATGATACACTACATGTTTAGTGTAGAATCATATAGCACATGGGTACTTGCGAGTCTCTCTAGATTCTCACACCATCTGTATCTTCTCATCCATGAAGGGAGGGTCATTACATGATGGGATTTGTATGGTGGATCATTTGTCCATGGTTGGTATGGTAAAACACTCTAATGATTCTCTCCCTCCCCATAGTAGTACTGCTATTGAGACGACTCTTGAGATTGCCACATATAATGAAGAGTTTGGAAAACTCATGCTTCATGGAGCCAAATATCTAAATTATGTACATTTTATTAGATTGAATATTATTATTGATTATTGTCATAATGAATTATAATTACTTGTTATTGTATATTGCCAATAGAGATTGTAGAGCTGCATCAACAATGGTTGAGTTGGATTACTTTATATATTCATTTTATGTAGCATCCTCATGACATTAAAGATCTGTGATATAAGATGTAATGTGTAATAATAATTATCACTTGAATATTTATGTGATCTTTGTTTAGATTCTTGAGTTATAATCTATTTATATTATATATGTTTAATAAAAAAATCATGTATTTATATGCCTAATCTAACGGGGTTGTTACATGTGGTATCAAAGCTATGACTCGAAGTCTAGGACCTAGTAAGTCCATTAGTATTTTTATATCTTTTTTTCATCAGTGTGAACCTAGTGTCATGAAGTATTACGATATAATTTGGATGTGTGGTTTCTCTGTATAAAATCATGTCAAACCATGATAGGAGTTTTGTTATATTCAAAAAATGTGTGAGACATTTAACATGTACCCTTAAGAGCACTCGTAACCCTTTAAACTGTTTAGGAGATTGGTTATCGAGTATCCCATTATGGATGGTTGTCTTCTAGGTTTTGGTAGACAAGTATATAACATAGTTCATGAGTTATGAGCAAAATATTTATACCATAGTTTGATCACTTAAAACAAACACCTTGAGAGTGACTAAACATTTCTCAATTATCAAGTGAATTTTGTCATTTGTGTTTTATGAGTGTTTTATAAGCTTAGGATGCTTCTCATTTAAAATCTGATAAGACCTTTCTACTTTTAGGAGCACCTAGGGTGATGGAAAGTCTTCTTAGTAGAGTGTAGTTGTATTGCTTGATAATTCTTTTGTGTTAAGAGTTTATTTATGGAAATTACACTCTTAAGATATGTGGTTTAAAAGAATTTTCATTTATTTGTGTTAGCAAAGAGTTGAATTATTTGTATTGTATTATTCTCTTTTAACATTATTATGATGCCGCTGAAAGGGTCTTATATGTATGATATTAATTTAGTATTATCTTAAATGAAAATTATTTTTGAATGTTGTTTGACTGTACTCCCTTAAAAATTAGGAGAGAATGTTTTCTAATCTTGGTGAGAGATAAGTTTTAAGATTAGATGGAAAGACACATCTTTATTATGGAATATCTCTCATGGTTATAAAAGTAAATTTAGATACCGTACTTACAATATTGGGTAAGTAGGTAGTGTTTGGCAACTTTAAGTTGTGGTGTTTTCCTTTACCCAATGAAGGTATTTAGGAGTGTCTTTACTTCTTACATATAACTCTTTAGAGTAATTACTTGATCTAACTTTTGATTTTAAGATAATGTGAGGTGGAAAACCTTGATTATAATTAGTATAATGTTATACACTCATGATTAGATTGACATTTTCTCTCTTTTTGCTAAAAACATGTTTTGAAAAAAAGTATTTTATATTTGTTGCTAGAAGTGAGTAGGATATAGGAGGTGCAGAATATTTTATCAATTTAGAGCTTAGAATAAACTTTTAACTTGTTGTGTACTAGTTGAACAATCAAGGAGCTATTTTATAGTTTATTCCCTTATAAAGCTAAAATAATGGTGTGATTTTTGGCTGATGTATGTTATGATAATATAACATTATTCCTTCTTAATCATGAGCATAATAGAATAAGTTAAGATATGAAATATGATGCTATTATATATAAATAGCAGTAACTTAATTTAATTATGTATTTATTATATGATTTATTTTATAGAAGAATACATCTATAATCATTTAGTATATAGCCTTGCTTTCAGTGATTTGATATCATAAAATAGTGATTCTTTGAAATTCATTGTGCATATTTTAAGATAATTAGGATGTGGAGACCTAAAGGAAGAGTGGTGAATTGGTGACATGAGTGGTAAATTAAGAACATGAGATATAAGTGATAGGATGGTATCTTAATTAACTTCACATTAATTCATATTATTGATATTGAGTTAGAATCGATAGACATACTTGTCAAATCTAAAACTTGATAGGTGGAACATATCAAATTCAGTCATATGGCCATATGCATATATATAGTGGATAGAGATTCTATATGGATGAGTATGCCATGATTTTTGTGTACTTATATTTAGTGTTCTTATTCATCATCATACTTGTCAAAAGCTATATGGAGTAGTGACAGTATTGATAGGTTATACTTATCTGAAGCTATAGGGAGTACTGATAATATTAACATATACACATTATTCTTGCCAAATTTTCTATTTATTTTTCTATGGGATGATAAAAACACTCTCTAGAATAGAGAGATATATTGAGGGCTATAAGATTTTGTGAAAATCTCCTTAGTCATTTATTTTTACTTGCATGATGATCTTGTGTGCTCTCATTTTTTTTTTTCTAAATCTTCACTAATACATATGGGACCCTTCAATGTAATAGAATGGCTAGACCTATAATACCCTTCAATGTAATAGAAATGGCTAGACCTATAATACATAGGCATGTCTTGATGATTCTAGACCTAGAATAGTCATGAAAGAATCAGTCAGAGTAGATAATACTTGCAAACCTTATTTTCATAAAAAAATGTTATTGATTAGTGTCTTGTGGGACCAATACATCAGGAATAGTGCAACTTAAAATATAAGTAGAGTTTTGTCAGTAATTTCTCATTATTTTCTTAATTGGATATTACATACCACGCTATTACTTTTCTAAATATTATTTTAATTAAGAACTTATGTCTAAGTAAGAGTCATCAGGGAAAATAAAAAACTTTAGGGGAGAAGGATGTTACATCTTGATTCCTCACTAGACAAACTTGTTAGATTATCTATGAAAAATTGTAGTTGACAAATTAAGATTTGGTTATATTTTTGACTAAGATAGATATTTATGCTATTTCAAAAAAGTAGAATGTTACTTAGTTAGATGATAATACTTGAATGTTTATTATGAACTAGTTTATGTATGCATTTACATTTTAAACATATTAATGATTTGTTCCAATTATATATTGTTGTTTATGATTATCGAGAGAAAATATCTAACTACTTGTGTGTTGTGAAGTAGACACATGAGAAGTTTTTCTTCGAACATGCTAGAGCAAGAGCATCATCTGAGATGGTGGTGTATATAGAGACATCACTGGCTGATAGATAGCTAGAAAAACCTTGCACACACCACAATAATTAATCATGATAAAAAATGTATTTCAAAATAATTATTTTGGTGATTGTTTAAATTGGTTTTTCTTGTGGTTTGCTAGCATAGATTGAATAACATTATGAATTCTCTTTGTGTGTTTGGTATGTTTGTCATTAAATCTATTAGAAACCTTACTAACATGATTAATGTAAAATCCAAAGTTATTAATTGTCATTGAACTTGTGACAATAAAAGATATTAAATAAATTATTAAAATTATATATTTTTGCTAATTATTTATAAAATAAATGGAAATTATAAATGGTCATTAAAGAGGGAAAACAATAAAATAAAATAAAAATAAAAAGATAAAACAAATGAAAACTAAAAGAAAGAATGAGCTTTAAAGAAAATCATGAATAAAAAGAAAAAGTAAAAAAAGGAAAGTAAAGAGGAAACATTAAAAAAATAAGCTACTTCCATCTTTTTATTAGAGCTTAGATTTTTATCTTGGAAAAAATAAAAAATAAAAAAAGAAGGAAAAGATCATAGGAGGAAAGGAGGACTCAACATAGGAGAACGGATAAGAAAATTAGTAGTTCTAAATAGATATGTAGTGTTTTCAATATGGAAGAATTTCTATGTATGCTTTTAGTTCTATGAACTCGTTTAAATATATAACTCTACCTTATAAGAGTTTTGTTATATGAATAATTTATTTATTAATTATAAAATATAGCATTGAGTGTTATATGCAGTATTGATTTTTTAGTGTTGAGAATACTACTATAATAGCTCAATACTAGGAGTCACCCTACAATGTTTACCCATTATAGGGAGTATTAGATATTTCCATCCGGTAAAAACTAGAATAATTTGTTGTCACTATATTACATGAAAAATATATGAAATTCTAGATGTTTGTCATCGCCTAACTAGTACTTGGCCTATTTAATGTCATTGGACTTAAAAAAATTGAAAAAACATCATAAAAAATCATTGTACTTACCATTTTTCAGCCCAATAATAAATCTTTGTAAGCTCCTTTATACATTTTTAAACTTCTATAGCACCCTAAGGTCAATACTCAACCAGGATAGGAAAAAGAGAAGTCACTAAACATTTGGAGATTATGCAAATCCCTGTAAATATGTTAATAGCCAGTTTAGACATGGTGAGTCGCTGACATTTCTTAACATATTTCATGTTGGAAGGAATCATTCATTTATTAATAATGAGTTCAAGTCATTTTATTGTTGGAACATGTAGTATATTATATAATATATACTACCACTTTCATACTTCGTATATTGTAAAATATATTTTTCATATGCCACCATTTTTATACCCTTTTTAAGAAGTTGATTCCATAGCAAAATTCATATTTACTTTCAAAATATTTTAAAGTCACCACTTTAGTAATAAAATCTAGTTCCAAATAATGATTACATCGCTATATTAACTATATGCTTAAGATAAATAATAGCTGAGTTTCTTTATGAAAGCACGTAGATATTAGAAGAGGGCTAAAATCTGTTATTTATTGATTTTAATAAATATTCGAGATTAAATTAGAATGGCTGTAAGGTTAAAATTTCATGTTTAAGCAGAGTTAAATCAAATTCCTAAGATAAGAATAATTAAAATATTATTTTAAAAGACAAGACATAATATTATTAAAATGCCATGAAATTTGGAGTAGGTAGTGAATCATTATATACATATATAATATTGTCAAGCATGTATTTAACGACACGGTGCCTTAAAATAAAATGCCAAGTACATATTTCCTAACGTTGAGTTTAATGATTTAATAAGCTGAGTAATTTTCCAAGTCACTGATGTATTAATATTAAAAAGTGACATTAACAATTTATATGATATATATTTAATCCAAGGAGTCCGTCTACTGACGCGATAAAAAGATTGGTATCAGAGCCATTACTGCATTTAAAGTTCTACTGTAAGTTGTGATTCTTTTCCTCTTCCATGGATTAGACTTTGGGAGTTCTTTGCTTTGACAAATTTCTTTGGGAAGTTTTTGCATCGAGTCACAGGCCGTTTACCCCTATTGCCATAGGCCGTTTTATCTCTGCAACCTCCATTCCCTTACCAGAAATTGCTCGCATACCAGAATCCCATCTCCCCACAATGGAATTCGGAAAAATACCTTCCACATCTACTGTAGAAATCATTAATGAATCTGAGCTTGAAGGAATGTACGAAATGCCTCCTTTCGTCCCTGAGCAGTTATCTGACTGTATGGATATTGAAGTCACTGAATCTGATCTTGAAAAGGAATCCAGTATGTTTAAGCCCCCGGCTGTAAAGGCTTCTAGTGTGTATAAGCAATCTGAATTAGTTAAGTCTAAGTTTTTGTATACTAGTACTTATTTGTCCTTTGTCAAACCTAGGATAAAGTCTGTTGAGCTTACCCTCTGCTATCAACCCAAGAAGACTTTCCAGACAAACCTACTACCGTTATTACCTGAGAAAGAAATTTTGTATATCTGCTCTCATAAGGATGTAAAGTTTGTCCATTTTGGTTTGATAAGAATCTATATTAAGCCTTTGATCCCAGCTAATATAAAACCAGTTTTATATCTAGCCTTGTGTGACCGTCGCCAAGTAAGTTTTAAGCATTCTTGCCAATTATCCAGTCTTGGTCGACTAAATGATGATAATATAATCTGTTTTGAATTTTGTCCTAACTTGTCAGTCGCCGTCCACGACAAAGGCTGTAAAGAAGTAAAGCATGGATCGTTAGATTGTTGGGGATTGTTTACATCTTTGTATGGTCTAGAAATGTTTGGAGAATTTCAGTATGCTACTGTAAACATTTCCGTGTTATATAGCATGGCCAATACCAACCACCCCAAAATCTTAGAGAATCTGCCTTTAGCCCGAAGACTCAGTGGTACAGTCCAATTGCAAAAGGGACATATAGAGTCTGTTGAAGTTCCTTCTGAATGGAAATTAGATTGGCTCAAGCATGTTTCTCCTAAAATGAAAGCACAGGCCACTGTCCATCATAGTGATGGCAGATCTGTAAATATTTTACCTAGATCTTTATCCATGCAACATCCCCATATTTCTTCTCCCAAACCATCTACAGCTTCTTCCAGAAGATCTATGAAAACAGGTCATATTCTCATAGAAGATGAAGAAGTTAATTGTGGAAATGATCTACCACATACACTAATGAGTCTTCCTAGAGAAGACAGTCTTGAATTTTTGATAGAAAATGAAGTTACTCTCTATAGAGGTGGAAGATGGCCACCACCAAAAGGTGTTTACAAGAAAGCTGCTGGAACTTTGCAATATTTTTCAGCTGCTTATGATAATCCTTCTAACGAATTCAAACAGAGAAATTATGTCTCTAGGTTTAATGCCCATTTCTCTGAAAATTTTGATGATTTATGTAGAGATGTGTTGTCTATTAAAGACACCATGACTAACATACAGAAGAAGTTAGATTCTGTAGATTCTAAACTTGACTGTTTAGATGACAGTCTCAGTTGGCTATCCAAAGAAGACCAAAAGGCCGAGTCCTCCTCAAGACCTCTTTGTTCAGTATCTTTTGGCCCTTCTTTTAAAACTGTAAAAAAATCTCCTAGTCATTCCCTGATGCAACGCACGCATATCCATCTGCAACCCTGGTATCTCAACATTGATGACTTGTTGAATCCCTTAAATGAAATTGCCAATTGGTGCAATACGATGAGAGTACTTGCTGTACAAGCTCATCTTGATCAAGTTGGAACAACTTGCTTTGCTGTCAAATATCTCTGGGGAATTACTAATCATTGGTGGGATAGTATTCCTGAAGCCCAGCAATACGCCCGTGTACATGATCAGACTGATTCTCTAAATGCTTTGTATAGATTACTTATAGATGAGTTTGCTCCTCCTGTCGGCAATCGACAGTTGGAATCCAAAAAATGGTTGATGAAAATGGAGCTCTGTGATCTCAAGCAGTTTGAGGCTTTTGCAAAACAATTTAGAAAGCTTGCCTATGAAAGTCAGTGTTCTGGCTCCACTGAAGTAAAGCTCAAATTTCTGCTTGCCATGCCTTATAATTTGATAGATCGTGTTTTGTCATATATCGATTTTAAAGGTCTCGACATCTCCGATCTTGCCTTATCTGATGTCATAGATTTTACACAGCAAAACATCATGATGTTAGTCTCCGAGACTAAATCTATACAGAAATTAAGCAAGCATCAAGCCGCCTCCATTGCTCCTGTATTTCCTGAAACAGCCCCTTTCGGCTGCCGACCCTATGTCCAACCAAGACGCCATCAGAAGCATCGCCGCCGTCTGTCCTATAAGCGCCGCTCCTTTCCCAAAAGACACTCCTATGCACCTCCTCATCGTTTTCTGTGAAAACGATCCACTGCTCGTCCTCCTTCTCATAAACCCATCTGTTATATTTGCCGCAAGCCCGGCCATATTGCTCCTAACTGCTCTTGCACAAATCCCGCAGTAAAAGCTATTTTTTCTTCCCACGCAGCAGCGTGGTGGGATCTTATTGATGCAGATGAAGATCTTTACCTCCAAGACGACATTTTTGAACCTGTCCTTGAAGATCTTCCAGATGAAGTATCAGACGATGAAGACGCAGCTGAGCTAGAATCACTCGCTGACGATCTAGAACAACCTATGACAAATATGCAGCGAGGGTCACGTCCCTACAGACCCAGAGAAGCTAGGCAATCTTATGAAGCATATGGTCCCTGGTCTAGAGCTCATCATGAAGTTCCAGAAAGACCAAAACGACCTAGAGGAAGAGGCATATCAAGAGGAGAACCATCACGAGGGAGACAGCCCTCTCAGCCAAGGCAACCACCAACAATGCACAGACCTCAGTATCCTCCTGTGCATTATCCAAGCCAATTTAAGCCAAGCGACTCCTGGACAAAGAACAAATTCACCTGCAGAGAGCCGCCAAAAGAAGTCAGAGAACCCATCTGGGAACAAATCATGCCAGCAGAAGAACCTGTATTAGCAGCAGACCCCAGTTGGAAAGATGGATACGAAGAAGAAGATGAAGTCGGAAGTATTTTCTACTCCGACCAAGATTACTGTCCTGGTGAATGCAGTAATCAAGAAGAAGAAGCAGAACCAGAGTTACCAGAAGACATCTACACAGAACCTATCATTGTACAAGATCCAGGAAGACAAAAACTGGTATGTACTAGTATCCCTTTGCTGGATTTACCTCAACCTGCTTATCTCAACCATCTCATCAATGGAAGATTTGCACAGTTCTTTACTCTAGAAATCAATGGTAGATATGTTGATGCCCAAGTAGATACTGGAGCTTCTTTATCCTTTGCAAAACCTCAACTCATTAGTGATTGGGAGACACTAGATGAGAGACTAGCTTACAAGAGCATAGATATCCAGGGGAACAGTTTTACCTGTAATAAATATAAACACCAGCAACCCCTGAGAATCCAAAATAAAATCTTCCACTGTGATTTCTTCACCCTAGAGAAGATGCCTATAGATATCCTCCTAGGAGGATCATTCATTGATAGATACACACCCTATGGTGCAACAGCCAAAAGCATAATGTTCACCATGGAAAATGAAAGGTTAAGAATACCTAGGCTCATATATGCTACAGAACAATTTCCCAGTGCAATGACTCAGAGTCCTGAACCTATCCCTGCTGAAATCCTTGCCATCAGAGAAAGGATCAAGTCCTCTATCTGCTCAGACAATCCGCAGCAGTTTTGGTCCAAAACAATGCCTGAGATGGAAATCAAACTCATTCCAGGCAAACATATGAAGATTGGTAAGAGAATTCCTATTCCAGCCCAGGACTATACTGATATGGAAAATCAGATCAAAGATCTGGAAAAGAATGGTTTTATTGAAAAATCAACCTCTTCTTATTGTTGCTATGCCTTCATGGTCAATAAGCATTCAAAGCAAAAGAGAGGAAAGAAAAGAATGGTTATTAACTATAGACCATTAAATGCAATTACTGAACCATTCCCATATCTAATTCCTGATAAAAGCTACTTGCTAGAGAAAGTTGCAGCTTGTCGATACTTTTCACAGTTCGACTGTAAATCTGGCTTTTATCAGATACGAGTCAAAGAAGAAGATCGAGCCAAGACAGCATTTAGTTGCCCTTTCGGCCACTGCCAATGGACTGTCATGCCTTTCGGCCTGATGAATGCGCCAGCTTACTACCAGGCGCATATGGATAAAATATTTGAAGGCACTTCTCAGTTTTTATGTGTATATATAGATGATATATTAATTTTTAGCAATTCTTTTGATGAACATGCTGCTCATCTCTCCAAAATTTTTCAGTTGGCTTCTGAAGCTGGAATTGTGTTATCAAAAACGAAGATTCAGTTGTGTACAACTGAATGTAATTTTCTCAGACTCATAATCAAAGATTCCAAACTGCAGATTCAGCCACACATAAAGGAGAAAGTCATCGGTTTTCCTGAACATTTAGATAAGTCTCAATTACAAGCTTTTTTGGGATTATTAAATTATCTTAACAGTTTTTATCCCAATGCTGGTGAAGACAGATTCTTGCTGCAAGAACTTCTCCAAAAAAGAAAGACTTTCCGTTGGGAAAAACAGCATACAGAGGCAGTACAGAAGATCAAAGCTAAAGTTTCTGCCTTACCAGCTTTGCATATCCCAAAATCTAACGAGATGAAAGTTTATACCGATGCTTCTGACCTCTCATGGGGAGGAGTACTTGTTTGTGTTGTAAATAATGTTGAGTATGTTTGTGAATTTGCTAGTGGTGTGTTTAGTATAGATGTACTGAAATGGATTTCCTTTGACAAGGAAATCTATGCCGTAAAGAAATGTCTGGAAAAATTCATGCTCAAATTGTTACATCTGCCACATTTCACTGTTGTAACTGACTGCACCCAATTCATTACCTTCCGAGAAAAGGATCATAGAAGGAAGGATGGTCGAGGAAAGTATGTCAGGTGGCAAGCATTTTTCCACCAGTTTAAGTTTTCAGTACAGCATATAGAAGGTAAAAACAATGTAATAGCAGACTGGCTTAGTCGAAATCCTCCGGCTACTCTTATGCATCAACCTGCTCCAGGTTTCAACCTAACTCGGATTCTGAATCAAGCCTTTGATTCTTTGAATCCCTTGATTCAAGAGCAAATCTTAAGAGAAGGTATGCATCCCCGGTATACCAGGATTTCATATACAGCAGCACAAGATCTGCAGATGTCTGCAGCAGTGAGAATACAGGCCAATCGTCGAAATAATTCTGGAGTCATCAGTATTGACAGGCTGAATAGTGAATACTTGTATGAACGATTCACTGATTTATTGAAAAGACCACTATGGACATGGCGAATCCAAATAAGATCTGCACATAATGAGCATCTTTACAGGTGGATAGCACGATTTGGTCCTCATCGTATTCATGAGGAACAAAACCACAGTCAAGACACGGTAGTACATACTATTATTCGCAGACGGCTTGAGTGGGAATCCCACTATCATTGTACTCCGCGCCATTTGCCATGTGATACCAACAGATGCAGACATTGGTATCTCCAAAGCACTTTTCAGATAAGATGTCTTTTCCAGCCAATAACTGAAAATGACTTATTCGATGAAGCGGAAGACATGTTGGGCCCACAGCCCATGGCCTCATCATCATCATCACCGACTCATCAATCAAGTGGTGGGTCCAATAGCATCTCACTGTAGCCATTAGCTGTAAAGCATGATGAGACAGACACCGCCTAGCCAGCGAGTAGGCAGGACCTCTCTAATGCTATAAATAAGCCTCTTTGCTATAGCCTAGATATCGAAAAATTTTCATTGTGAAAATCTAGTAGCCTTGTTAAAAAGTATGCTCTTCACTTGCCCTTTTCGAAGGATCCTGTGAATCAGAAATTTCTCAAGGATATTAAGTGTGTAATAGATTTTTAAGTAATAGTGAAGCCGTAGCCATTCGGCCCCTGCCTCCTGTCGCAGGATTCTGTTACAAGATTTTCTGCAATTGACGCCAAGGAGTCCGTCTACTGACGCGATAAAAAGATTCAGTTAACTTGAAACAAAAGAAGGCTAAAATATGGTGAGAGCATATTATCTATTAGTAACTATTTTAAATCACTATTTTTTAGCATATTGTCTATATTCAACTATGCTGAATCGTTATCTTATCTATATCATATTATCTAATGTAACTATTTTTTAAATGAATACTATTAGTATCTCCCATCCATAATAAGGTGAAGACCATATTATATGTAACTGTTTCAGTGTTTCAATACAATCAATTCATTAAATATTCAAAACCATTTTTAGTCTTTCATTTTATATGTCGATCAATGATGTTTCTATCTACACTACCTTTTCTGATGATGCTCTCCCTCTATCACATTTGAGGAACAAATTTTCTTGCGTGCACTTCACAATACACAAGTAGTTAGATCTTTTCACATGATAATCATACGCAACAATATATAACTAGAATAAATCATTAATATGTTTATAATGTAAAAACATACATAAACCAATTCATAATAAATTTATGCATTATCATCTAACTAATTAACATTCTATTTTTCTAAATAGCATAAAGCTCTAGCTTTGTCAGAAATATAACCAAATCTTAATTTTTCGACTACAATTTTTCACTGATAATATAAAAAATTTGTCTAATGAGGAATCAAGATGTAACAACATATACATACCACTATAAAATATAAAAATCATAAGTTTTAATGCCAAATATTGGTCTTGCAAACCAATCTTTTGACCTCACTACACATAGTCAAACTAGAACCAGACATGCCATTTTGGATTCAATATTTCAACCATATTCAATGACTATCAAAACTTATACAAATCATGGATAGGATATAAATGTTTCAAATAACAACACCATGTGAATTATATACTTCAACTGAGGATATAGAGCCTCAAATTCATCACTGTAATTTGCTTACCCAGAACTACAAGTTTACTTTAACACATAGTCATGATCACATTGATCTTCAACACCTGCATGACCAATTTGAAATACTAATTATGTAAGTAGATAATCCTATGAGATCATTAGACCATTTTTAGATATAAATATCATATGGTTATATGGTAAATATTACTCTAGCAGATCAATCTTATGACCTCACTATACATAGACCTCACTGATCCAAACAAGCTATTTTGGTTTCATCATTTTTACCACTATACCTTATTTTTAAGATTTCTACCCAGCGTGAATAAAACATGCTAGTCCAAAAAAATATATAATTTCACTTGTTTTTATCACTCTATCATGATAACACATTCATAATCATCTTCTCACTGTTGCTTGGGTTTTTCAATGTTTGCACCATTAGGCCTGTTAGCAACTGGCTAATTTGGATGATCACTTTAGGATAATTAAAGAATATAACTTATTCAAAAACCTTCATGGACATGAAATATAAGTCTCGGGCTTAATCTTTCATCAAGTTGAAAACCTTTTATAATACAACCATTTATAGCTACAACTTATTCTTTAGAAATAAGCCTATATCTTCACATTTTCTCTCTCCTCTCTCTAACCACCACCACCTAGAGGTACCTGGGAGAGTTCACTATAAGATATAAACATATAGTTGAGTAATCCATACCATCCTAAGTAATTTTGAATCATATATTCAACATTAGGTCACTATTAGGGTTCTAAGAGGTTTCAAACACACTTCCACTATTAACGATTGTTCATATAGCACAAATACTCATTTCAAAAATAAATGCATATAATTTTGATCTAGGACCCTTCCCAATACATCATGAATATATTAGGTTCCTATGCATAGGTTTGATGAGCTGATGAGCACAAGAAAATATTTTTCAAGTTGAGAACCCTTCATTTTGTGTACAAGAGAGACCTCAAATTAACTTTTCATGCCTTGTCCTTCAAGCTATGACCTCAAACTACATGATCAAACTTGAAACAACATAGTTCACCTCTGAAAATGCTTACATGAGATCAAACACTCTAAAATATAATCATGACCCCTATTAAGTCACACTTTCTCTCTTTACTCTCTAGACCTTAACTTGCAATCCATATTAGGCCTTAAAATTGTCCTTTATGCCTCTTTCCATGCACTATCCGTCATACTCGCATACTCAAGCAACATTTCTCATGCTAAACCTTCAAGGTTTGAATGATATGCCTTCAATGAGATATAAAATTAGTTTATATATCTATATAATTTTTTATAAAAATTTACTGTTGTATATATCAGAAATTTTTTCAACTTATATTATTTAAGGATTTAGTAGTTTGATTTCCAAATATAGATAATTTAAGTTTCAACATTAGTTTGTGAGAGATATAATTTTCGTTTTATATAATTTTATAAATTCTTTGATCTTTAGAAATTTTAACTTTAAAAAAAATATTTTATGTTTTTCCCAGTTATTGGAGGATAGAAAACAAAAAGAAATTAAAATAAATTAAATGCATTAACCATACATATTTTTTTTAAATTGATTGGCATAATAAATTTTAAACTCCAAGGCTTGGGGTGATGAAATAATAATATCGTTAACAATTTAATAACATGCAAGCACATTTATGCAATGAAAAGATAAGTTAATTTATTAACTCCAACATGGATGAATTTTGTATGACAACTATATTGAATTATGTTTGTGATTTATGTCCAAAACACTCAATTCAATTATTTTTGAAGTGAATCCATTATATTATATAAAATTTTAGCATTTAATCAATTTCTTTGTAATTTGGATTATTGAAACAAGCATATTTATATGTAGATTTTTAAATAAATGTTTTGATCACATGTATTTTTATGGATACTTGATTTCATAAGTTTAGTAAACAGTTTCAATGGATTACTATTATTAATTGAAACTGTTATTAAAAGTTTGTATGACAAATCACTATGAATGCCCTTACAAGTATTAATATATGGACAATCAATTTTGTTATGCAAAACATAATTATATGAATAATGTGGCCATGACCAAAATGATAATAGAAAAATATGAATCATTTGAGCTGTGCAATCTTTATGAAACAAGTAAGTTATATAATTCACACTTTTTTTTTTCAAAAAATTATGTTTCTCTTTTTTATTTTTTGTTTAGTTATAGTAGAATTAGTTTTTGGCACGCTGCAAATGATGAACATTAAAGGTGCTTATTCAATGAGTGACCCCTTCATCAAATTAATAAAATGGCACACTATAAAATTATTCTTTAACTTGATACTAATTGTTATTAATTTTACTCACATTACTCGTTCAAATGCAAATTGTTTATTACATGGATATCTTATGAACAACATCACTATTAAATTTATAAAATAACGATAATAATGTGTTGTACGAGTTTAAACATTATTTTTCTTGATTAAAAAATTATAATAAATCAACTCATTACACTCTCTTTATACATGGACACTGTTATAGTGATTAAGTTATTCATATTTGACACCATCGTTGTGACTTAAATCATATATATTTTAAAAATCTGAAACGTAATAAAATATAAATTACACTATCTAAAACATACGTGCACAGAGACAAACTTACTTTAAATCAATAAATCAAAAAATATTCAAATAAAAAATAGTTTCAATTATATTAATGTCAAAATATATTAATATTCACATTTTTAACAATTATTTTTACATAAAATCTTCAATTCCTATCTTCAATATCATTTTAACTTTTTTAAAAACATGACAATATCATTTTAAAATCCATCATTAATTCATTCATTTTACTTCACTTTCCCTGAGTAATATGAATGACACTTAATATCATTTTAAAATCCATCATTAATTCATTCACTTTACTTGGCTAATATGAATGAGTTTTGTACACCATTTGGAGACGTAACTTCTCCTATTCCAACATAGCTTCATAATAAATGACGCTTAGTGTCCTTTTAAAATCCGTCATTAATTCATTCACTTTACTTGGCTAATATGAATGAGTTTTGTACACGATTTGGAGACAGGTAGCTTGTCCTGTTCCAACATAGCTTCATAATTAATTCTAATTTACTTTATGGATGTTGATCTAACTCGAGAAAACAAAAGGTAGATTGTTTCAGACACTGTGTACACAATAGGTAGATTGTTTCAGACACTCTACACAATTTAGACTGTAAGGAGATTTCATTTTGGAGTAAATCCCATGAATCCGTTTTAAATGATTCAAACTAAAGAAAAAATCAATCAATCATAGCAACAAAGAACAAATAGTTCCATTAAGTTAGAGAATTCAAATGTTTAAGGATTAATTGGCCGTGAAGTTAATGTACCGTTGCTGGTTACTGAAAGTTTTAGGGGCAACGTTGCGCATTGTACGAGGAAGTCATGGAAAACTACTTCTTCTATCGGTGTTATGCTATGGACATCAAAGTGGCATTGGTCAACAGCAATGTGCTCTGTAAAATTTTCCTACAATTTTTGAAGTTATCCAATCAAAAGGGGTTATTGGCCTTGCAGCCATCTTACATCGATGCTGCCGCTTTTCTCGGGATGGCTCTAAGATCTCCCCTTTGTGGATTGTGACTCTGTTAGTGTGGAGTAACAGCTATGCTTTGATTGATAAAGACTATTTGACAATGAAAACTTGGCTCTCAGAACAATTCAATCGCCATTGCGAGGGCTTGCAAATGAAATCAGGTTTCTGACAACCTGCAGCCAAAGCCGCAATTCTCTCTCTGGGAGAAGGCCTTTTATTTGAAATATTTTTCTCCTCTTCAACAACCTCCCGAATTGGCCTTGCATTTTCCAAGGACAAAATTGGGACCGTACCAGACAGACTCGAAGAGCAGGGATCCCAATAAGGACCCCAAGAATCCAAAGCGCTGGGAGGATACTGCGAACCCCTTTTCACCTCCGTGGTAGAGGCAGAGAACCAGTCGTACTGATTGAGGTACGGATGGCTCAACAGTTGTGCAGCGGTCCACCTCTGATTCGGATCTCGCCGCAAGCATTTCTCCACAAAATCCCGAGCTTGGACGGAAAGACACGGAGGCAAGTCCGGAAGTTCGTGTGTGCAACCGATACAATACATAGCTGCGAGGGGATTCGAAACGTTGCTCCAAGGTGGCTTGCCTGTGGTCATCTCCAGCACAGTGCAACCCAGAGACCAAATATCAGAAGGCAGCCCCTGCTCCAGCTGGTTTATCACTTCCGGAGCCATCCACAGTGGCGTACCTCTCACATCCTTAACACTTGATCCCTTGCTCGCCGTCCTTGTAGCAGATCCAAAGTCGCCAAGTTTAACGACCCCGCCGGTTCCGACGAGAACATTTTTCCCCTTAATATCGCTATGTACGATGCCCTGCCGGTGGAGGTAATCTATTCCACGGAGGATGCCTTGAGTATAGCTTCTGATCACCGATTCCTCGAACTTTCCTCCAGAATTACTGATCAGGTCCGCCACGCAACCGCCAGGCATGTACTCCATCATCAAATTGCACATCGCCACACCATTATGGACTGTGTAGTCTTTTCCCAAGCACCGCACAATATATGGAGAGTCCAGAGACTTGAGAATGTTATATTCGTTCTCCAAGCAAGCCTTATAATCATTTTTCATGGTCTTTACTGCGAAGAGCTCGCCGTTGGAGTTGTTGATGGCAATGCTTACTGTGGCGAAGGATCCTGTCCCGATAACGTGTCCCCTTATCCAGCCATCGACGCAGCCTGTCTCACTTTTGATTTCCATTGCGTACTCTGCAGGAATTATCTTAGGTTGAACTGTATTTCATAGCTGGAGAAGGGCAATCAGTAGGGGATGTATATGAGCGCAAGAGGATGAAAAAAATTATTTAATTGAAACGCAGGCAACAAGTTCGTTTCTCGCTGGTAGACGGTACCCGTCCGCTACGGTAGAGTCTCGTGCAAATTCGATAACCATGTTGCTCAGCAAAATTGATCGGCTGGCGGCTGGTGTATCCCTACGTGCCATATGGCACGTTCACGTTCGTTTCAAGCAGGACGTATTTATTGGCCACGGCTTTCATTTTTGGATGGAGTGAATGCTTGGTTTTATTTCGAAAAAACATCATTTTCCACTATCTTAACTTTAATGTATGATTATGGAAGAGGGAGCAAACAATGTTGACCCTCCACGTGCCACTTGAGAAGTTTAAATTCCAGTTTTAATTTATCTGAATTTTGGAGGAGAGACCCAACAATGGTTAGCCACCACGTGCCACTTGAGAAAGTTTAAATTACAGTTTTAATTTATTTGAATTTCGGAGAAAGCAAACAATGTTGACCAACCACGTGTCAACGTTACCTCACAACCGTTAGAGAGAACATTCCCTTACCAAGGTAATATTTATAATTCATCAATTGGTGGAGAAAATTCATCTTTCGTATAAAGAAGTTACACAACGAGAGTGAAATTTAGGACCCCGTCTACTGTTGAATAAACTCTATAATTATGTCAAGGCCACTCAGTGTTTGTTTAATAACTTCTTTTCAGTTGATATTATATAGACAAGCATACGCTTCTCAAGTTTTATATAGATCAGGGATTTCTATAACCCAAGCTCAAGTTTTAGGTGAGAAATGATGCCCAGAACAAGCCTTAGGCTATTCAGGTTTAGGATTTTATAAAGGATATTCAGTATTTTGGAATATCAGTATTATAGTAAACAAGGGTCGTGTAGTGGTAAGTCCCTATTTTTATATTAAATAGCGTGTTACTTTAATATTTGTGATTTGTTAGAATAAAATAGACGAAAATAATTTTTTTATTGTGAGTGTCAGAAAATATAAAAACTAGTGTTATTTGTTCACAAATGTAAAATAATGTAAAAACAAAGTGATGGTAGCATAAAACAAAATATATTAGTGCACTCTAGTAGTAATATATATAATTAAATATAAAAACAATGTAGTGATGTGCAATCGATATTGAAATAATTTTTTAATCAAAAGCACATTAAATTTTTAGCACAACTAATATGCAACAATATATTTTATGTCACTTAAATATATATTGTTCGAGTATGTATTTCATGTGTGTTTCTCACATTTGCTAGTGTCTTAGCTAGCTTTCTTGTCTTGAAGTGAGTTTGTCATACGTGAGGCTTTATCCCACATTGGCCAACTTAGCTAGTTTAGTATTTCGCTTGCCTATATATGCAAGTGTCTTCATTTGTACTAGCAAGCTTTGATATGCTTCATTTCTAAATATGTATGATCTACCTAGTTGGGTATTTCATATTCTGCAGCTTATTTGTGATGTTTTGTTGCCAACACTTCGGATTCTAAGGTTGGATTGCCTTTCCCATTCCTAACATGGTCCCAAAGCCCTAAAGAAATTGTAACCATTCGTAAGCTTGCAAATTTCAGACAATTGTATTCTACTTCCTCTGGTCATTACAAAAGCATAGAATACAAACATGGGAGAAGATCTTGGTGCCATTTGCTACCTCTTTTCAGAATTTTTTAAGATTTTAAAGATTTTTCTAAGGCAGAAATATAGCATAGAGATCTTAGCAGCTTATTTTTAATCTAATGCATTGAGCACTATTGGATCTCAAAAATTAAAGGAGCTTGGCGTTATAATCCAACCAAGGCATTAAGACATTTTTTTTAACTCAAGTTAGCATCATTATTTTGTTTTGACGTCATTTACTATCTCTTGCAAGGCATTGTTATTATTTTTTTCATTATCAGATCTCCCTGGAGAGTGGAGAGAGCTTAACATGTTGTAAGATCTATGTGGTATTTGAGATAAGCACTAGAAGATCAACACTTAGCATTAAATGTTTTGACCACTCAAAGAGAAACACAGAGATATTGCATTGGAGAGACAAAGAAGAGACCAAAATAAAAGCATTGGACCAAAAGGCAAGGTGTCCATTCTTTTTCTACCTTTTCCAATGTTGGTGTCCATCTTGGACATCCTAGATTTTTTACATCAAAGGTCTAATCTTGGCATGAAAGAGAAAGGAGTATGGTGTTAGAGATCTGGTGTTTTATTTTTGGCATCTTTGTTTTAGTTTTTTCCTAGCTGAGAACTACAAAACATAATGATGTCTTTTTTTAATCTTCAAAACTATCTTTTTTTAGAATTATGGAATTTTGGAGTTTCTTTGGTTTTCTTGTCTCGGATCTGCATACTAGAGAAAAGATCATTTGTTGAATTTTTTTTGTATTTTTCCTTCATCCTGCATTGGAGATTATTTTTGAAGGTTAGTGTTGAAATTTAGAGATTGGCACTGGCAAAGAAGAAAACATTGAAGTGGAACTTTTGTTTTATTTACCTTGTTGCAGATATGATTTTGAGTTATTCCTTGGTGGCTAGGCATTGAAGTTTTTACCAAGGCATCCTCTTTTACAAGCTCACCAATATTTTTAGTTATGTTTACAAGTTTTACCATCATTTCATCACTTTCACTTACTTGCATTCAAAGATCTCATCAGATTTCAACAAAACTTGTCATTTTATCTTTTTCTTATAGTCTACATCTTCTTGGAGGGATCTGAGAATAAAAAAATAATATTCTACCTTTTCTCTCACAAATACAATTTTTTCATTATTTTTTGCTTGTGCAAGGCTATTTTTTTGCTTTTAGAGGAAGCTGATCTTGCTTGCATGCGTATAAGGGTCACCTAGCTAAATATTTTTTAGTTTAGTTAGATTTTTTGAGTCCATGGTGAAATTCTATTTCTAACAATTGGTTAGATGACTAGGTTTTTCTTATTTGGTCTAAAAAACTAGTTTGTAGTGTTTTCTAATTTTTTTGACCCATTTTTATGAGAAATAATAAAAATTATATCTTTTTATCTATAACTTAGATTTAATTTCTATCTTTTTATATATGTATTTTTAGAATATCTATCCATTTATGTCATTAAATTGTAAAAATTCACTATTTTATAAAGTGCTAAAATCTGTGGTAGCAGGGTTGTCTCAATGTTGATTTTGTGCACCCTTTACATTCTTTCATCTCTTTGAAGATTGTCAGCATCGATTTTACTTATGGTGTTGACCATTTTTTACCTTTGAATACACATAATTACCAAACATGGAGACTTTGAATGAAAAAAATCATAAAGTATAAAGGAATATGGTCCCTAATGAATGAAACACAACCATAGCTCATATGAAAATTTGAAAAAAAATAGCATTAATGTAAGTTTGAAGAATGTATGGGTTTGATTGGGGTATATGTGAGTGATACTCTCTTGTTTCATTTTTATGGGTGTGATTCTCCATTCAGGATGTGGACTAAGTTAGAAGGGTATTTTAAGAAAGTAGATCACTTGAGAGTGATGTAGCTTGAAGTGAAGCTTACTTCACTAAATCCATATGAATTTTCTTCCATTATATATTGTCCCACAAATCTTAAACATTTTTTGACATAGTTGAATGGAATTAGATGAGATAAAAAGGATGAAGAGTGTGTATATTTAATCTTATCTAAGATGAGTGGGCCATTCCAAATATTTACTTCTATTTTTTTCTCTAGTATGCATGCATTAGTTACCACATTGAAAATGATATATTTACAATTGTTTTGTGAGAGACTCAATAGGGAGGAATCCAAACTATCTCACCTTGAGTCTTCCACTTTTCAAAAAGCATTAGTGGACTCACATCCTTAGTCTTAGGAAAAATATAAAGATAATAAGAAAAACACCCCTCGTCCACCTCAAAATACACTTAAGCCCACCAACACTACTTCATCTAAACCTAAACCATCTTCCGAATCCAAGAATAACTCTAACCTATCTTGATTCTATTGTGGGGGGACTAGCCATGAAGACTCTAGGTGTGTAAAGAGACTGCAAACCTTAAAGGATGTCAGTATCAAATATAAGATATATATCTCCACTCTTTCACCATCTCATGAGTATGAGAAAGCACTTAATGTTGTTGAGAGATAATAGTTACCTATTTTAGAAAATTGGGTTTTATATTCTGGCGCTTCACACCATATGACTTCTACCAAAGAGTCCTTTGTATATCTTGGTCTAAGTTTCACTTCCAACATTGAAGATGGAGATTCTTCCTTCATTTATGTTAAGGGGAAAGGTGGCATATAGATATATGGTGGTTGCATCAATGATGTATTATATGTTCTAGACATCACCACCAATATGCTTTTAGTATATCAGATTTGTCATTCTGGTCAGGGCAAGATAGTGAATTTCACACCAAAGGATGTTGAATTTCAAGCTTTATTAGACACACACACACACACACACACACACACACACACACACACATTGCACAGGTTTTTGTTGATCATAGTTATTGACTTTACTATTTTGATAGTTTTTATGATACTCTTCCTTTAGGGACATGTTTAGTTTTTCATGCATATTTTGAGAGTCAGTTTTGGAATGAGAGATTTGGACAACTCAACTACATATATTTGATGGATGGAAGCACTCACATTATGGTAGAGGGGATTCCTATAGTTTCAAGTCTTAATGGAGTCTACCTCGGTTATGCATTAAGGAAATGATGTCAAGACATGTTTCCTAAGGGCATGTCCATGAGAGCTTCTTCACCACATGAGCTTGTTCACAATGATTTGATGATCTTTCCTACTCCTTTCAATGAATCTAAGTATGAACTTACCTTCATTGATAATTTATCGAGGAATAGTTGGGTTTATTTCCTCAAATACAAGAGTGATGCCTTTGCTCATTTCAAACTCTTTAAGGCTTTGGCCAAGAAATAATCATTGAGTTTCATCAATAAGTGTCATATAGATAATGGGGGGATTACTTTAGTCGAGATTTCAATGATTTTTTAGTAGTCCATGGTATTGTTCACCCACATTTAGTTGCACATACTCCAAAGTAAAATAGCTTAGTAGAGAGGAAGAACCAAACTCTAAAGGAGATGGCTAATTGCATGATGTATTCATATGATTTACCTTGTATCTATTAGGAAAAGGTAGTTAACTATGTGAACTACATTCAAAACTATACACCACATTGGGCACTAAGTTTATCAATATAGAGGAGGATTGGTCTAGATCCAAGCCTGATGTCCCATTTTTTTGACTCTTTGTGAGCCTTACATGGGAGTTTGTACTAAAGATGAACTGAAAAGCATTGCATAAGAAGATAAATTATTTAATCTTTGTAGGCATTATGAGGACATGAAAACTTATCATCTTTTAGATATTGGTAATCATGATGTTCATTTTTGAACTCATGTACAGTTTGATGAGAATTTCAATTCTTATGATTTTTCATCTTTTTCCATGCCTTTTTCTTCTTCTTTCATGATTCACCTCATGTCAAGGATTCATTATTTGAGGATACAATTTAAGATGTTCATGAGAATGTTATATAGGATAAGGATCATGTTCATAAAGATGTTGTCAATATGCCTAAGTGGGCATGTACTACAGTTTCTAAGGTAGTACCATTCATACATGATCTTCAACCTACTTGACATCATTGTGCACATGCTATAGGTACTAGAATTTTCTATTAGATAATCTTTAGGGATCCATAATATTTTTCACAAGCTCATGCAATACAAAAGTGGGATGATGCAATGATAGATGAATATTCTTCATTGATGAATAATCATACTTGTGATTTGGTCACTCTTCCTAAGGGAATAAATTTGGTTAGGTGCAAACGGATTGGCCACACCAAGTATGTAGTTGATAGGTCCACTGATAAGTATAAGACACATCTTATTGTAAAGGGGATTTTTTAGATTGAAGGTATTAACTATTTTGAGACTTTTACACACCTTTCCAAGATGGATTTTGTTCCCCTTATATTTTCTCTTACTCCATCATAGGGTTGGCCAATATATCATATGGATGTTAAGAGTGCTTTCTTACATGGAAACTTGTATGATGAAACCAACATACACATTCAATATCACTTCTTGACTAATAAATTCCAAAGTTGAGGGAACCAACATACACATTTCATGTTATGGATAAAATCAACACCAATATATGGTAAAAACTCAAATGAAGACATTGGGAATTTTATGGATAATTATATAACTTGTGATCTAGACATACTCAATCAAAACACAACTAAACTACATGAACATCACCATACAAAGAGTTGTCTAAAAAAAATTTTAAAAAAATGTTTTAGGCATAATTTCCCATTCCCTCAAATGAAAAGGACAATTATTCTTGAACCATCTGACAAAAATAATGATCAAGTAGTAACTATTTCAAAACATATCTTTTCTACTTTAGAACACAAACACTTTGAATCCTCTATTACATTTGACATTTTTTTATAAAATTGAACATTATTGAAAGTGAAAACATAGAAGCAATTACATGCACGCTTACACAACCAATAATTTTTTTGAAAATAAAGACATAACAAGTATGGATAAATAGCTTTTCAAAAAAATGCCTAAACTATGGCAAGCAAATACAGATGTCAAATTCAAAAGCTTTCTATTGGGAAGAATAGCACACCGCAGCAGTTCAGAAAATAAAAACCATAGTTGCATCGTTACCAGAACTGCACATCCCAAAATCTAATCAAATGAAGGTTTATACAAATGCCTCTGATATAGCATGGGGAGGAGTACTTGTTTGTTTGTATAATAATAAAGAGTTTGTGTGTGAGTTCGTGAGTGGTGTGTTTGGCCCCAATGTGTTAAAATGGATCTCCTCTGATAAAGAGATCTACGCTGTAAAGAAATGTCTTGAAACGTTTATGCTGAAACTTCTCCATTTGCCACATTTTGTAATTGTAAATGATTGTACCAGATTCCTGACCTTTAATGAAAAAGATCATGGCAGGAAAGATGGTCACAGAAAATATGTTAGGTGGCAGGCATTTTAAAACCAGTTTAAATTTTCTGTAGAACACATTAAGGGCACTGACAATGTAATTGCAGATTGGCTCAGTCAAAATCCTCCAGCGACATTGATGCACCAGCCTGCGCCTGGTTTCAACCTCACGAGAATTCTTAACCAAGGATTTGATTCCATGAACGTCCTTGTACAAGAACAGATCCTCTAAGAAGGCTTGCATCCTCGTTTTACCAGGATTTCCTATGCAGCAGCACAAGACCTGCAAATGTCTGTAGCATCAACAATCCAAGCCAACTGCCGACAGAATTCGGGAGTCATCATTATAGAAAGGCTCAATAGTGAATTTATGTACTATCATTTCACTGAGCTACTGAAGTGACCATTATGGACATGGCGCATTTGGATCAGATCCAATTTTAATGAACATCTGTATAGATGGCTTGCTCGGCATGGCCCGCACCGAATTCACGAAGAAGAAAATCATGATCAGGACACAGTGGTCCATACTATTATCCAGAGAAGACTTGAGTGGGAATCTAATTTCCACTGTACTCCAAGACATACTCCATGCGAAGCGGGACCCCTTAATTGTCGACATTGGCATCTCCAAAGCACTTTCCAGATAAGATGCCTTTTTGATCCGATATCCGAAGATGACCTCGTAGACGAAGCAGAAGACATGTTGGGCCCACAGCCTTGAATCTCATCATCAACACCACCATCATCATGTGGATCCAACACATCGAATAACATTTTGCTGTAGCTACCTTTTGCGCTGTAAAGCATGATGGGATTGACACCGCCTTGCCAGCGAGCAGGCAGGACCACCCAAAAATTGCTATAAATAAGCCTCTCTTCCATTTCATTATCATCAAAAGTTTTCTAAGAATTAGGGAATTAGTAGCTTGTTCAAGAGTATGCTCTTCTCTTGCCCGTTTTGATGGATCCTGAGAATCAGAAACTGATACAAGTGTTTGTAATATTTAAGTTTTAAGCAATAGTGTGAAGCCGTAGCCATTCGGCCCCTGCCTACTATCGCATGTTTCTTCCAATCAAAGCTGTAAGTGAAAGAAAGAAAGGAGTCGTCTACTGACGTGAAAAAGATTGGTATCAGAGCCATACTTACTGTAAGTTGTGATCATTTTCTAATTTTGTGAATTGATCTTTTGAGTTCTCTGCTTTGAAAATTTCTTTGGGAAAGTTATTGCATCGAGTCACAGGCCGTTATTCATTTGTCATAGGCTGCTTTTATCTCTGCATTCTCTATTTCCCTTGCCAAAAATTTCTCGTTTACCAGAACCCAAATCTCCCCGCAATGGAATTTGGAAAAGCTCCATCCACTTCTACAGTTGAAATCCTTAATGATTTTGAGTTTGAAGGAACATACGAACTCCCACCTTTCATGCTTGAACAAATATCAGACTGTCCCGATATTGATATTACTGAAGAAAATCTTGAGAAGGAAACTAGCCTATATAAACCTCTGGCTATTAAGGCTTCCCATGTGTATAAGAAATCTGAGTTATTAAAATCTAAGTTTGTTTATACCTCGACTTATCTATCTTTTGTTAAGCCTAGAATTAAGTCTGTAGAATTAACCCTCTGTTACAAACCAAAGAAAACCTACCAGACAAATTTACTCTCTCTGTTACCTGAGCAAGAAATAAATTATATCCGGTCACATGAAGATGTAAAATTTGTTCATTTTGGTTTGATCTGACTACATATAGTACCCTTGATTCCTAGTAATATTAAACCTATTATATATCTAGCTTTGTGTGATCGCCGCCAAGTCAGTTTCAAACATTCCTGTCAGTTATCCAGCCTTGGCTGCTTAAATGATAATATTATTTGCTTTGAGTTTTGTCGCAACCTCTCTGTCGCAGTCCGCGATAAAGGTTGTAAAGAAGTAAAACATGGATCTTTGGATTGTTGGGGATTGTTCACCTCCTTGTTTGGTTTAGATATGTTTGGTGAGTTCAAATATGTGTCCATCAATATTTTTGTTGTTTACAGCATGACAAACACCAACCACCCCAAAATCTTTGAGAATTTGCCTTATGCCAGAAGATTAAGTGGTACTGTCGAACTGCAAAAGGGACATATTGAGTCAGTTGAAATTCCCTCTGAATGGAAACATGACTAGTTAAAGAATGTCTCTCCTAAGATGAAAAGTCAAGCCACAGCCCACCATAGTGATGGCAGAACTATCAATATTTTGCCAAGATCCCTGTCTGTAAATTCCTCCCGTCTATCTCCATCAAGACCATCTACGTCCTCTTCACGTAGATCTATAAAAACCAGTCATATATTGATAGAAGATGAAGAGGTAAATCAAGGAAATGATTTACCAGGAACTTTCATGAGTCTTTCCAGAGAAGACAGTTTAGAATTCTACACAGAAGACACAGTCACTTTGTACAGAGGAGGAAGATGGCCACCGCCAAAGGGTGTCCATAAGCAACCTGCAGGAACTATGTAGTACTTCACAGCTGCTTACGCTGATCCCTCTAATGAATTTAAACAAAGAAATTATGTTGCCAGATTCAATTCTCATTTCATTGAAAATTTTGATGATCTGTGTAGAGATGTTTTGTCTATTAAAGACACTATAAATAAAATACAACAAAAAGTCTCTTCCATTGATACTAAAATAGATATCCTTGATGATAGTCTTACTTGGCTTTCCAAAGAAGACCAGAAAGCATAATCTTCTTCTGCCAAAAAGCCCCTTTGTTCAATCTCCTTTGGATCCACCTTCAAAACTGTAAAGAAATCACCTAGCCATACCCTTATGCAAAGAACCCATGTACATTTGCAGTCTTGGAACTTAAACATAGATGACCTGCTAAATCCTTTGAATGAAATCACTGCTTGGTGTAATACCATGTGTGTTCTTACAATTCAGACCCATCTAGACCAAGCAGGTAGCACTTGCTTTGCATCTAATTTTTTTGGGGGTATTGTTAGCTAATGGTGGCAGTCCATGACTAAACCTCAGCAATATGAGCATATACATAACCAACCTAATTCTTTAGCTGCTTTGTTTCATTTGTTGATTAATGAGTTTGCACCTCCAGCTGGAAATAGAGAACTGGAGTTGAAGAAATGGTTACTAAAAATGGAGCTCTGTGACCTAAAGCAGTTTGATGCTTTTGCTAAGCAATTTCCACATCTTGCCTATGATAGTAAGAGTTTTGCATCTACAGAGATCAAGCTAAAAATTTTGCATGCTCTGCCATATAACTTGATTGACAGAGTTATTTCTTATATAGATCTCAAGGGTTTAACGATCGAGGATCTTGCCCTTTCTGATGTCATTGATTTTGCCAAGCAGCAAGTTGTGACTCTAGTCTTTGAGACTAAGTCTATGTAGAAACTCAGCAAGCACCAAGCCTCACAAATAGCTCCTGTCTTTCTTGAAATAACCCCTTTTGGCTGTAGACCATTTGTTCAACCTCGCCGACAGCAGAAGCAGCACCGTAAGCATGTCTCTTTTCGACGCCGCTTTTTTCCTAAGAAGCACTCTTATGCACCTCCTCACCGTTTCTTGAAGAAACGCCGAACTGCTCCTCCTCCTTCCAAACAGCCGATGTGCTATATTTGCCACAAACCCGGCCACATTGCTCCCAATTGCTCCTGTACAAATCTTGTTGTTAAAGCCGTCTTTTCCTCCACCGCAACAGCGTGGTGGGATATCGTTGACGCCGACGAAGATCTGTATCTCCAAAAAGAGATCTATGAACCTACTCTTGAAGATCTTCTTGAAGAAGCATCTGATGATGAAGAAGATGCAGCAACTCTTGAATCACTTGCAGATGAATTAGAGCATCCAATGACAAACATGCCACGTGGTGCAAGACATTACAGACCATGACACCATGACTGGTCTATCCAATCTAATGAAGCATATGGAGCCTGGTCACGTCATCACCATGAAGTACCTGAGCGACCAGAGAAACCACGAGGAAGAGGATACTCTAGAGGAGAATCATCTAGAGGGAGATAACCCTCACAGCCACGAATGCCTCCCATAATGCACAGAATCCAACATCCTCCTGTGCAATATTCGAGCTCTTTCAAGCCTAGCGACTCTTGGATAAAGAACAAGTTCACCAACCATGAACCACCAAGAGAAATCAAAGAGCCAAATTGGGATGTCTTCCTACCAGCAGAAGAACCAGCTGAAGCAGCAAAACCTCAGTGGGATGAAGACAATGAAGAGGATGAAGTCGGAAGCATGTTCTACTCTGACCAAGATTACTGCCCTGGTGAATGCAGTAATCTCCAAGAAGAAGAAGAAGCCAAACTAGAACCAGAAGAAAACGTCTACCCTGAACCAACAATTGTTCAGGATCCAGGAAGACAAAAACTGGTATGTACCAGCATTCCTTCTTTAGAGCTTCCATAGCCTGTCTATTTAAACCATTTGATTAATGGCAGATTTTCCCAATTCTTTACATTAGAAATAAATGGCAGACTTGTAGATGCCCAAGTAGATACTGGTGCTTCCCTTTCTTTTGCTAAACCACAGCTCATCAGTGACTGGAAGACACTAGATGACCACCTAGCTTATAAGAGCATTGATGTCCAGGTGAACAGCTTTACCAATAAAGATTATAAACATTAGCAACCCCTGCAAATCCAAAATAAAATCTTCCATGCAAACTTCTTCGCCCTTGAGAAAATGCCAATAGATATCCTCTTAGGAGGATGATTCATTGATAGATACTATCCCTATGGTGCCACAACCAAAAGCATTATGTTCACCATAGACAATGAAAGGCTCAGAATCCCTCGCTTAATATATGCCACTGAGCAATTCCCAAGCTCCATGACTCAAAGTCCAGAAATAATCCCGACTGAGATACTAAAACTAGGAGACCAAATCAAAACTAATATCTGTTCCGATAATCCCCAAAAGTTTTGGTCCAAATCCATTCCTGAAATGGAAATTAAAATCATTGAAGGCAAATAGATGAAGATATGGAAGAAAATCCCAATTCCAGCCCAGGATTACAATGATATGGAACTCCAGATCCAAGAACTGGAGGCAAACTGGTTTATTGAAAAATCCACCTCTCCTTTCTGTTGTTATGCCTTTATGGTCAATAAACATTCTGAGCAAAAACGAGGAAAGAAGATAATGGTCATTAACTACAGGCCATTAAATGCTATAACCCAACCGTTTCCATATCTGATACCTAATAAAAGCTACTTGTTAGAGAAGGTTGCAGACTGTAAATACTTCTCTCAATTTGATTGTAAATCAGGTTTCTATCAAATTAGAGTCAAGGAAGTAGACAGAGAAAAGATAGCCTTCAGCTGCCCTTTCGGTCACTACCAGTGGACGGTCATGCCTTTCGGCCTTATGAATGCTCTAGCATAATACCAGGCCCATATGGATAAAATCTTCGAAGGCACTTCTCCATTTATCTGTGTATATATAGATGACATACTGATTTTTAGCAATAGTCTTTCTGACCATTTTGTACATCTCTCCAAATTTTACCAGTTAGCACAAGATGCAGGCATTGTTCTTTCAGAAACAAAGATTCAGTTATGTCAGACTAAATGTAACTTTCTTGGCATGGTGATTAAAGAATCAAAGTTGTAGATCCAGCCACATATAAAGGAGAAAGTCCTTAGCTTTCTTGAAAGACTAGATAAACAAAAATTACAAGCATTTTTGGGATTGTTAAATTATCTGAATAGTTTCTATCCTAATGCTGGTGAAGACAGGTATATACTCCAGACGCTTCTCCAAAAAAAGATTGGTCACAGGCTGTTATTCATTTGTCATAGGCCGCTTTTATCTCTGCATTCTCTGTTTCCCTTGCCAGAAATATCTCGCTTACCAGAACCCAAATCTCCCCGCAATGGAATTTGGAAAAGCTCCATCCACTTCTAGAGTTGAAATCCTTAATGAGTCTGAGTTCGAAGGAACATATGAACTCCCACCTTTCATGCCTGAACAAATATCAGACTGTCTCGATATTGATATTACTGAAGAAAATCTTGAGAAGGAAACCAACGTGTATAAACCTCTAGCTATTAAGGCTTCCCATGTGTATAAGAAATCTGAGTTATTAAAATCTAAGTTTGTTTATACCTCGACTTATTTGTCTTTTGTTAAGCCTAGAATTAAGTCTATAGAATTAACCCTCTGTTACAAACCAAAGAAAACCTACCAGACAAATTTACTCTCTGTTACCTGAGCAAGAAATAAATTATATCAGGTCACATGAAGATGTAAAATTTGTTCATTTTGGTTTGATCCAAGTACATATAGTACCCTTGATTCCTAGTAATATTAAACCTATTATATATCTAGCTTTGTGTGATCACCGCCAAGTCAGTTTCAAACATTCCTGTCAGTTATCCAGCCTTGGCCTCTTAAATAATGATATTATTTGCTTTGAGTTTTGTCCCAACCTCTCTGTCGCAGTCCGCAATAAAGGTTGTAAAGAAGTAAAACATAGATCTTTGGATTGTTGGGGATTGTTCACCTCCTTGTTTGGTTTAGATATGTTTGGTGAGTTCAAATATGCATCCATCAATATTTCTATTGTTTACAGCATGACGAACACCAACCACCCCAAAATCTTTGAGAATCTGTCTTATGCTAGAAGATTAAGTGGTACTGTCCAACTGCAAAAGGGACATATTGAGTCAGTTGAAATTCCCTCTGAATGGAAACTTGACTGGTTAAAGAATGTCTCTCCTAAGATCAAAAGTCAAGCCACAGTCCACCATAGTGATGGCAGAACTATCAATATTTTGCCAAGATCCCTGTCTGTAAATTCCTCTCGTCTATCTCCATCAAGACCATCTATGTCCTCTTCGCGTAGATCTGTAAAAACTGGTCATATATTGATCGAAGATGAAGAGGTAAATCAAGGAAATGATTTACCAGGAACTTTCATGAGTCTACCCAGAAAAGACAGTTTAGAATTCTACACAGAAGACACAGTCACTTTGTACAGAGGAGGAAGATGGCCACCGCCAAAGGGTGTCCATAAGCAACCTGCAGGAACTATGCAGTACTTCGCAGCTGCATACACTGATCCCTCTAATGAATTTAAACAAAGAAATTATGTTGCCAGATTCAATTCTCATTTCATTGAAAATTTTGATGATCTGTGGAGAGATGTTTTGTCTATTAAAGACACTGTAAACAAAATACAACAAAAAGTCTCTTCCATTGATACTAAAATAGATATCCTTGATGATAGTCTTACATGGCTTTCCAAAGAAGACCAGAAAGTAGAATCTTCTTCTACCCAAAAGCCCCTTTGTTCAGTCTCCTTTGGATCCACCTTCAAAACTGTAAAGAAATCACCTAGCCATACCCTTATGCAAAGAACCCATGTACATTTGCAGCCTTGGTACTTAAACATAGATGACCTGCTAAATCCTTTGAATGAAATCACTACCTGGTGTAATACCATGCATGTTCTTACAATTCAGGTCCATCTAGACCAAGTAGGTAGCACTTGCTTTGCATCCAAATTTTTCTGGGGTATTATTAGCCAATGGTGGCAGTCCATGACTGAACCTCAGATTCCATGAATGTCCTTGTACAAGAACAGATCCTCTGAGATGGCTTGCATCCTCCTTTTACCAGGATTTCCTATGCAGCAACACAAGACCTGAAAATGTCTGTAACAGCAACAATCCAAGCCAACCGCCGATAGAATTCGGGAGTCATCATTATAGAAAGGCTCAATAGTGAATTTTTGTACCATCAGTTCACTGAGCTACTGAAGCAACCATTATGGACGTGGCACATTTGGATCAGATCCAATTTTAATGAACATCTGTATAGATGGCTTGCTCGGCATGGCCCGCACCGAATTCACGAAGAAGAAAATCATGATCAGGACACAGTGGTCCATACTATTATCCAGAGAAGACTTGAGTGGGAATCTTATTTCCATTGTACTCCAAGACATACTCCATGTGAAGCGGGACCCCCTAATTGTCGACATTGGCATCTCCAAAGCACTTTCCAGATAAGATGCCTTTTTGATCTGATATCTGAAGACGACCTCGTAGACGAAGCGAAAGACATGTTGGGCCCATAGCCTCGAATCTCATCATCAACACCACCATCATCATGTGGATCCAACGCATCGAATAACATTTCACTGTAGCTACCTTTTGCACTGTGGGATTGACACCGCCTTGCTAGCGAGCAGGCAAGACCGCTCAAAAATTGCTATAAATAAGCCTCTCTTCCATTACATTATCATTGAAAGTTTTCTAAGCATTAGAGAATTAGTAGCTTGTTCAAGAGTATGCTCTTCTCTTGCCTGTTTTGACGAATCCTGAGAATCAGAAACTGATACAAGTGTTTGTAATAGTTTGTAATATTTATGTTTTAAGCAATAGTGTGAAGCCGTAGCCATTCGACCCCTGCCTATTATCGCAGGTTTTTTCGAATCAAAGCTGTAAGTGAAAGAAAGAAAGGAGTCGTCTACTGATGTGAAAAAGATTGGTATCAGAGCCAGACTTACTGTAAGTTGTGATCATTTTCTAATTCTATGGATTGATCTTTTGAGTTCTCTGCTTTGAAAATTTCTTTGGGAAAGTTATTGCATCGAGTCACAGGTCGTTATTCATTTGTCATAGGCCACTTTTATCTCTGCATTCTCTGTTTCCCTTGCCAAAAATTTCTCGCTTACCAGAACCCAAATCTCCCCACAATGGAATTTGGATACCAATCTTTTTCACGTCAGTAGACGACTCCTTTTTTTCTTTCACTTACAACTTTGATTGGAAGAACCCTGTGATAGTAGGTAGGGGCCGAATGGCTACGGCTTCACACTATTGCTTAAAACTTAAATATTACAAACTATTACAAACACTTGTATCAGTTTCTGATTCTCAAGATCCGTCAAAACAGGCAAGAGAAGAGCATACTCTTGAACAAGCTACTAATTCTCTAATGCTTAGAAAACTTTTGATGATAATGTAATGGAAGAGAGGCTTATTTATAGCAATTTTTGGGTGGTCCTGCCTGCTCGCTGGCAAGGCGGTGTCAATCCCATCATGCTTTACAGTGCAAAAGGTAGCTACAATGAAATGTTATTCGATGCATTGGATCCACATGATGATGGTGGTGTTGATGATGAGATTCGAGGCTGTGGGCCCAACATTTCTTTCGCTTCGTCTACGAGGTCATCTTCAGATATTGGATCAAAAAAACATCTTATCTGGAAAGTGCTTTGGAGATGCCAATGTCAACAATTAGGGGGTCCCGCTTCACATGGAGTGTGTCTTGGAGTATAGTGGAAATAAGATTCCCACTCAAGTCTTCTCCGGATAATAGTATGGACCACTATGTCCTGATCATGATTTTCTTCTTCGTGAATTCGGTGCGGGCCATGTCGAGCAAGCCATCTATACAGATGTTCATTAAAATTGGATCTGATCCGAATGCACCATGTCCATAATGGTCGCTTCAGTAGCTCAGTGAATTGATGGTACAAAAATTCACTATTGAGCCTTTCTATAATGATGACTCCCGAATTCTGTCGGTGGTTGGCTTGGATTGTTGCTGCTGTAGACATTTGTAGGTCTTGTCCTGTTGCAAAAGAAATCCTGGTAAAATGAGGATGCAAGCCTTCTCAGAGGATCTGTTCTTGTACAAGGACGTTCATGGAATCAAATCCTTGATTAAGAATTCTCGTGAGGTTGAAACCAGGCACAGGTTGGTGCATCAATGTCGCTGGAGGATTTCGACTGAGCCAATCTGCAATTACATTGTCAGTGCCCTTAATGTGTTCTACATAAAATTTAAACTGATTGAAAAATGCCTGCCACCTAACATATTTTCCATGACCATCTTTCTTGCCATGATCTTTTTCATTAAAGGTCAGGAATCTGGTACAATCAGTTACAATTACAAAATGTGGCAAATGGAGAACTTTCAGCATAAACTTCTCAAGACATTTCTTTACAGCATAGATCTCTTTATCAGAGGAGATCCATTTTAACACATTGGGGCTAAACACACCACTCGCGAACTCACACACAAACTCTTTATTATTATACAAACAAACAAGTACTCCTCCCCATGCTATATCAGAGGCATCTGTATAAACCTTCATTTGATTAGATTTTGGGATGTGCAGTTCTGGTAACGATGCAACTGTGGTTTTTATTTTCTGAATTGCTATAGTGTGCTATTCTTCCCAACAGAAAGCTTTCTTTTTCTGGAGAAGCGTCTCGAGTATATACTTCTCTTCACCAGCGTTAGGATAGAAACTATTCAAATAATTTAACAATCCCAAACATGCTTGTAATTTTTGTTTATCTAGTCTTTCAGGAAAGCCGAGGACTTTCTCCTTTATATGTGGCTGGATCTGCAACTTTGATTCTTTAATCACCATGCTGAGAAAGTTACATTCAGTGTGACATAACTGAATTTTTGTTTCTGAAAGAACAATGCCTGCATCTTGTGCTAACTGGTAAAATTTGGAGAGATGTACAAAATGGTCAGAAAGACTATTGCTAAAAATCAGTATGTCATCTATATATACACAGAGAAATTGAGAAGTGCCTTCAAATATTTTATCCATATGGGCCTGGTAGTATGTTGGAGCATTCATAAGGCCGAAAGGCATGACCGTCCACTGGTAGTGACCGAAAGGGCAGCTGAAGGCTATCTTTTCTCTGTCTGCTTCCTTGACTCTGATTTGATAGAAACCTGATTTACAATCAAATTGAGAGAAGTATTTACAATCTGCAACCTTCTCTAACAAGTAACTTTTATCAGGTATCAGATATGGAAATGGTTGGGTTATAGCATTTAATGGCCTGTAGTAAATGACCATTCTCTTCTTTCCTTGTTTCTGCTCAGAATGTTTATTGACCATAAAGGCATAACAGCAGAAAGGAGAGGTGGATTTTTCAATAAACTCGTTTGCCTCCAGTTCTTGGATCTGGAGTTCCATATCATTGTAATCCTAGGCTGGAATTGGGATTTTCTTCCCAATCTTCATCTGTTTGCCTTCAATGATTTTAATTTCCATTTCAGGCATGGATTTGGACCAAAACTTCTGGGGATTATCAGAACAGATATTAGTTTTGATTTGGTCTCCTAGTTCTAGTATCTCAGCCGAGATTATTTCTGGACTTTGAGTCATGGAGCTTGGGAATTGCTCAGTGGCATATATTAAGCGAGGGATTCTGAGCCTTTCATTGTCTATGGTGAACATAATGCTTTTGGTTGTGGCACCATAGGGAGAGTATCTATCAATGAATGATCCTCCTAAGAGGATATCTATTGGCATTTTCTCAAGGGTAAAGAAGTCTGCATGGAAGATTTTATTTTGGATTCGCAGGGGTTGCTGATGTTTATAATCTTTACAGGTAAAGCTGTTCCCCTGGACATCAATGCTCTTATAAGCTAGGTGGTCATCTAGTGTCTTCCAGTCACTGATGAGCTGTGGTTTAGCAAAAGAAAGGGAAGCACCAATATCTACTTGGGCGTCTACCAGTCTGCCATTTATTTCTAATGTAAAGAATTGGGCAAATCTGCCATTAATCAAATGGTTTAAATAGACAGGCTATGGAAGCTCTAAAGAAGGAATGTTGGTACATACCAGTTTCTGTCTTCCTAGATCCTGAACAATTGCTGGTTCAGGGTAGACGTTTTCTTCTGGTTCTAGTTCAGCTTCTTCTTCTTCTTCTTGGAGATTACTGCATTCACCAGGGCAGTAATCTTGGTCAGAGTAGAACATGCTTCTTGCTTCATCCTCTTCATTATCTTCATCCCACAGAGGTTTTGCTGCTTCAGTTGGTTCTTCTGTTGGTAAGAAGACATCCCAATTTGGCTCTTTGATTTCTCTTGGTGGTTCATGGTTGCTGAACTTGTTCTTTATCCAAGAGTCGCTAGGCTTGAAAGAGCTCGGATATTACATAGGAGGATGTTGGATTCTGTGCATTATGGGAGGCATTCATGGCTGTGAGAGCTGTCTCCCTCTAAATGATTCTCCTCTGGAGTATCCTCTTCCTCATGGTTTCTCTAGTCGCTTAGGTACTTCATGGTGATGATGTGACCAGGCTCCATATGGTTCGTTAGACTGGATAGACTAGTCATGGTGTCATGGTCTGTAATGTCTTGTGCCACATTGCATGTTTGTCATTGGATGCTCTAGTTCATCTGCAAGTGATTCAAGAGCTGTTGCATCCTCTTCATCATCAGATGCTTCTTTAGGAAGATCTTCAAGAGCAGGTTCATAGATCTCTTCTTGGAGATACAGATCTTCGTCAGCGTCAACGATATCCCACCACGCTGCTACGGTGGAGGAAAAGACGGCTTTAATAGTAGGATTTTTATAGGAGCAATTGGGAGCAATGTGGCCGGGTTTGTGGCAAATATAGCACATCGGCTGTTTGGAAGGAGGAGGAGCAGTTTGGCATTTCTTCAAGAAACGGTGAGGAAGTGCATAAGAGTGCTTCTCAGGAAAAGAGCGGTGTCAGAAAGAGACATGCGTACGGCGCTACTTCTGCTATCAGCGAGGTTGAACAAATGGTCTACAGCCAAAAGGGGTTGTTTCAGGAAAGACAGGAGCTATTTGTGAGGCTTGGTGCTTGCTGAGTTTCTACATAGACTTAGTCTCGGAGACTAGAGTCATAACTTGCTGCTTGGCAAAATCAATGACATTAGAAAGCGCAAGATCTTTGATCGTTAAACCCTTGAGATCTATATAAGAAATAACTCTGTCAATCAAGTTATATGGCAGAGCATGCAAAAATTTTAGCTTGATCTCTGTAGATGCAAAACACTTACTATCATAGGCAAGCTGTTGAAATTGCTTAGCAAAAGCATCAAACTGCTTTAGGTCACAGAGCTCCATTTTTAGTAACCATTTCTTCAACTCCAGTTCTCTATTTCCAGCTGGAGGTGCAAACTCATTAATCAACAAATGAAATAAAGCGGCTAAAGAATCAGGTTGGTTATGTACACACTCATATTACTGAGGTTCAATCATGGACTGCCACCATTGGCTAACAATACCCCAGAAAAATTTGGATGCAAAGCAAGTGCTACCTGCTTGGTCTAGATGGGCCTGAATTGTAAGAACACGCATGGTATTACACCAGGTAGTGATTTCATTCAAAGGATTTAGCAGGTCATCTATGTTTAAGTACCAAGGCTGCAAATGTACATGGGTTCTTTGCATAAGGGTATGGCTAGGTGATTTTTTTACAGTTTTGAAGGTGGATCCAAAGGAGACTAAACAAAGGGGCTTTTGGGTAGAAGAAGATTCTACTTTCTGGTCTTCTTTGGAAAGCCAACTAAGACTATCATCAAGGATATCTATTTTAGTATCAATGGAAGAGACTTTTTGTTGTATTTTATTTACAGTGTCTTTAATAGACAAAACATCTCTACACAAATCATCAAAATTTTCAATGAAATGAGAATTGAATCTGGAAACATAATTTCTCTGTTTAAATTCATTAGAGGGATCAGTGTATGCAGCTGCAAAGTACTGTATAGTTCCTGCAGGTTGCTTATGGACACCCTTTGGCGGTGGCCATCTTCTCCCTCTGTACAGAGTGACTGTGTCTTCTGTGTAGAATTTTAAACTGTCTTCTCTGGGAAGACTAATGAAAGTTCTTGGTAAATCATTTCCTTGATTTACCTCTTCATCTTCGATCAATAAATGACCGGTTTTTATAGATCTACGTGAAGAGGACGTAGATGGTCTTGATGGAGATAGACGGGAGGAATTTACAGACATGGATCTTGGCAAAATATTGATAGTTTTGCCATCACTATGGTGGACTATGGCTTGACTTTTCATCTTAGGAGAGACATTCTTTAAGTAGTCAAGTTTCCATTTAGAGGGAATTTCAACTGACTCAATATGTCCCTTTTGCAGTTGGACAGTACTACTTAATCTTCTGGCATATGGTAGATTCTCAAGGATTTTGGGGTGGTTGGTGTTCATCATGCTGTAAATAATAGAAATATTGATGGACGCATATTTGAACTCACCAAACATATCTAAACCAAACAAGGAGGTGAACAATCCCCAACAATCCAAAGATCCATGTTTTACTTCTTTACAACCTTTATAACGGACTGCGACAGAGAGGTTGGGACAAAACTCAAAGCAAATAATATCATCATTTAAGCGGCCAAGGCTAGATAACTGACAGGAATGTTTGAAACTGACTTGGTGGCAATCACACAAAGCTAGATATATAACAGGTTTAATATTACTAGGAATCAAGGGTACTATATGTACTCGAATCAAACCAAAATGAACAAATTTTACATCTTCATGTGACCTGATATAATTTATTTCTTGCTCAGGTAATAGAGAGAGTTAATTTGTCTGGTAGGTTTTCTTTGGTTTGTAACAGAGGGTTAATTCTACAGACTTACTATAAGTTGTGATCATTTTCTAATTCTGCGGATTGATCTTTTGAGTTCTCTGCTTTGAAAATTTCTTTGGGAAAGTTATTGCATTGAGTCACAGGCCGTTATTCATTTGTCATAGGCCGCTTTTATCTCTGCATTCTCTGTTTCCCTTGCCAGAAATTTCTCGCTTACCAGAACTCAAATCTCCCTGCAATGGAATTTGGAAAAGCTCCATCCACTTCTACAGTTGAAATCCTTAATGAGTCTGAGTTCGAAGGAACATACGAACTCCCACCTTTCATGCCTGAACAAATATCAAACTATCCTGATATTGATATTACTGAAGAAAATCTTGAGAAGAAAACCAGCCTGTATAAACCTCCGGCTATTAAGGCTTCCCATGTGTATAAGAAATCTGAGTTATATGTGTTAAAATGGATCTCCTCTGATAAAGAGATCTACGCTATAAAGAAATGTCTTGAGAAGTTTATGCTGAAACTTCTCCATTTGCCACATTTTGTAATTGTAACCGATTATACCAGATTCTTGACCTTTAATGAAAAAGATAATGGCAGGAAAGATGGTCGCGGAAAATATGTTAGGTGGTAGGCATTTTTCAATCAGTTTAAATTTTTTGTAGAACACATTAAGGGCACTGACAATGTAATTGCAGATTGGCTCAGTCGAAATCCTCTAGCAACATTGATGCACCAGCCTGTGCCTGGTTTCAACCTCACGAGAATTCTTAATCAAGGATTTGATTCCATACAAGAATAGATCCTTTGAGAAGGCTTCCATCCTTGTTTTACCAAGATTTACTATGCAGCAGCACAAGACCTGCAAATGTCTGCAGCAGCAACAATCCAAGCCAACCGCCGATAGAATTCGAGAGTCATCATTATAGAAAGGCTCAATAGTGAATTTATAAAGCATCAGTTCACTGAGCTACTAAAGTGACCATTATGGACATGGCACATTCGGATCAAATCCATTTTTAATGAACATCTATATAGATGGCTTGCTCGGCATGGCCCACACCGAATTCACGAAGAAGAAAATCATGATCAAGACACAGTGGTCCATACTATTATCTGGAGAAGACTTGAGTGGGAATCTTATTTCCACTATACTCCAAGACATACTCCATGTGAAGTGGGACCCCCTAATTGTCGACATTGGCATCTCCAAAGCACTTTCCAGATAAAATGCCTTTTTGATCCGATATCTGAAGATGACCTCGTAGATGAAGCGGAAGACATGTTGGGTCCACAGCCTCGAATCTCATCATCAACACCACCATCATCATGTGGATCCAATGCATCAAATAGCATTTCGCTGTAGCTACCTTTTGCGCTATAAAGCATGATGGGATTGACACCGCCTTGCCAGCGAGCAGGTAGGACAGCCCAAAAATTGCTATAAATAAGCCTCTCTTCCATTACATTATCATCAAAAGTTTTCTAAGCATTAGAGAATTAGTAGCTTGTTCAAGAGTATGCTCTTCTCTTGCCCGTTTTGACGGATCCTGAGAATCAAAAACTGATACAAGTGTTTGTAATAGTTTGTAATATTTATGTTTAAAGCAATAGTGTGAAGCCATAGCCATTCGGCCCCTGCCTACTATCACAGTTTTCTTCCAATCAAAGTTGTAAGTGAAATAAAGAAAGGAGTCATCTACTGACGTGAAAAAGAATATTAAATATTTATGTTATAAGTTCTTATTGCACTTCATACATGACAAAAATTGATAGATTAATAATAATAAAATTCAAAAGGATACTTAAATAACATCAAGCAAAAAAAATAGATGATATTCAAATGATATATATCTTGGGAAACACATTACTCAATAGATAAAAAATGTCAGCTTAACAAACTATCTATATAGTTCTTTCATTGCCACTGAATAGTTTCTCAAGAAAATACATATTCATAAACACAAGCACTTTAGAAGAATGCACATTTGTTTTTTTATATATTTAAGGATAATTACTAATATATGCATCATATATGCCAAAAATATAGATAGTATTTAGTAAAATGTAAATCCGTTGTGGGCCATCCCCCACAACAGTTATAGCAATCGACGGTTCAATATAAAAATGGTTCCAACTAGGTAGCCTATAAAAGAATTATAGTATCAAAAGAAATAGCACCAAATATGTAGTTAAAGAAATAAAATCAGTTGTATAAATGAAAATGGTTCCAAATAGCCAGTCAATGGAAGAACATTAACAGAAACAATAGTTAAATAGAAATAAACACTAGAAAATAAATAGAGGCCACCCCACAAGTGGCAAGATCAAAGATATAGGTTCAAAGCCATGCTTGAAGTAGTATGTTCTCCATCATAGCCATTATCTAAGCCAATCAAAGCATGTCCTTTTGAGTATTTTACATAACTAATATTTCCCAACTGGTGATGCCCTAAGCTCAGCTTCATGAGGTATTGGTCAAATTTATCCAAAAGTCTTTTCATATTATCTAGTTTGACATAATTAAGGACATATTCAATGTCTATGGATCTGTCACCTAATATTTTCCATCTTTCCAAATAAGGTATTTATATTATCATCAATCTATTTCCAAACTTATTCCTATGCTCCCTAAGTATGAACATCTGGAAAACAATCCGTCGAAGGACCGGTCAATGCATTCTTGTCCCTAGTTTTTGGGAAAAGATTCAAGTCAAACAGAGTAAAAGCTTCCCTAGCCTGCGTAATAATAAAACTACCATGTAACTCATTACAAATATTTAGTAGAGCACTCTCATTTTTAGTGACCCATTCACCAATGCCATTATTATCAAACTTAGATGAGACAATCCATTCCTTCACTAGATTATCGACCTAGTCAAAATAGGAATCTTTAATGTAATCCCATTAAAATTGACCTCAACGACCATCGAGTGGGACACAACCCTATTTGAATGTGGGCTCAACCTAGGGTAACCTCCTAAATTGATAAAGTAGTCTGATGTGATTATGAGAAAACCTATCCTTAGAAACTTCTCGAGTTGGTCCTATGGAATTTTCAACTATAGGAAAATTTACAAGGACAAAAGTGAAGGATGAATTCAATTGTGAAGTCATTGATCACTCTAGCCTTACCTTGAAACACCTCCAAATTCCTTTTATTCCTTAAAAACTAAAGAGTTTTAGGAGAGAAAACTAGCCAAAATTTGTGAAAAAAATGAGCTTTAAGCTTAGGACAAGCATATTCAAAAGCAATATTTAACCATCCAATCTCAGAACCAAAAATAGTATTCCAAGGCTTAAGACATCTTTGCCAAACTTTAGTAGCATATGGACAAGAATAAAAGACATGTTCAATAGATTCAAATTCACTACAAAAGGAACAAAGAGGATTATAAAGTCCATAGTTATTCAAAACAACACTAATGGCCAAATTTTAAAAACATTAGTAACCAATGAAAAAAAGATTTCTTGGGTTTAAGACAAGAGGACCAAATCACAACAAACTTGAAAGACCAAGCATGAAAAGGATCAAACAAAAACCAAATATGATTGAGGCTAAGGTGGGGGACATTGGAAAAGGAAATTTTATTATAGAGCATCTGAGTTGAATACTCAAGCAAAGGCAGGAATTTTATCCACTTCACACTTGGCCAAAACTCATCCTCATCTTCCATAAACACCACATTATTTTTCCCTTTGAGAGTTGTTTGAAGCAGGATGAATTTTCTTCTATGAGAATTTGAGAACTAAAATTTGACTTTAAGATTTGACCATGAAGTCGACACACCATGAGAGTAGAGATCTTTAAATCTCCTCAATCCTTTAGTATATCAGTCAAAATTAGAGCATCACTTGGTGAGAGCTATTGGAGCCCTATTGATAACTAAATTCCACCATATAGATCTATAACATTGACACAAAGTCCCAAACCAATTAAATATCTATTTTTTAATAATGAAAGGCTTGTTTGAATCTTAGATAGAATAAATGGATGCAAATATAGGATAGCTAGTTACTTTGACTATGAAAGGCCCTAAGAACAGATCAACAATATTTAATCCTTTCTATTTTTATTTCCATTTTGGAAACCCTCTTAGGATATTATGTCTAACAAGTACTTTCTAAGACTCACTCCTAATAGAGGCTCTAACAATCCATTTAACTATCAAAGTTATTCCCTACAGCCTAAGGTCCTTTAAGCCTAGTCCACTAATGCTTTTGGGTTTTGAGCATAATTGTCATAAGACTACATGCCTTTTCTTTCCCCCTTTCCCATCTAACCGTAGGCAGTCTCTTATGATTTTATGGAGCATATATACTTGTGTTTTACCAAATAGCCAACAGGAGGCATAATATATACTGTATGAAGAAATAACTTTCTCACATACTTGGATCCAACCTAGTAAAGATAGTAGGTGGCCCTACCATTTGCAAATTTTCTTATTTATTTTATCAAATACCCATTCCCACATACTCTTGAAGGATGGGGTTATGGAATATAGAATCCCTAGGCACCTAACCATCCCATTTGGTCCTTTCCATTTCTATCCAAATGTTTTAAACCAATCTATAAGCTTATCATTCCACCCCAAAATGTGTGATTTATGCATTCCAACATTAGATACAGAGGTAGAGTAGTGGATATCAATCCTATTTACAACTTGATACAAATTATTTTGCACTAAGGTAAAAAATATTGATGTATCATTGGTAAATAAGACATCAATTAGAGATTCATTATTTGGGAGTGAGATGCTTTTAACTAGATGCCTAATGTCTGAGAACTTAAAAAGGTAATTTAGTGCATTTGCTGCCAAAACAAAGAGTGATGGGGAAATCATACATCCTTGCCTTATGGAACATTGAAGTATGAAAGAGTATATCACTTCACAATTGAATTCAATGATAGCTAAAGTTTCCTTGAAGAGTATATTTACCATGCTATAGAATCTATCTTGAAATCCAGAGGCTCATAACATTCTCTCAATGAAGGGCCATTCAATTCTATCATAGGCTTTCTCAAAATTAGGCAATATCATTCCAACATCTTGTTTTAAATATCTTGACCATTACATACCCTCCTAATAGCTGATTACATTATCTAAAATGTATCTCCCTTTAGCAAAACTAGTCTGACTCTCTGAGATAATAGAGGGAAGAAGTGAATACAATCTCCTCACAAGGATTTTTGTTAGAATCTTATAAGAGACATTAAAGTAATTGGTCTCCAATTCTTAATTGATGACATGTTATCATCCCTCAAGATAAGCCTGATTACCCCTCTATTAATATCTAGGCTAAGTGTTTCGAAAGCAATGGCCTCATTGAATATCTCCAAGAAGTCTTTGGAAATCCATTCCTTATTGGCATTTTAGAATTTTATGGGGAATCCCTCTATCCCAGGTGTCTTATCATATTTTAATGAATCAATTATATTTATAACTTCATCAAGTGAGATGATAGCCTCTAGAAAAGAGGTTTGAATCTATGAAACCTTATTAAGAATTTATGCCTCACATAAGGTTATGTTCTACTCAATAGATTCACTTGACCCATCAGAGTAAAAAAAGGTTAGAATAGAACTCAAAAAAGGCTCCTTTTATATTAGTAGCATCTTACATAGTATTCCCAATGAGTTTGATTTATTTAATCTTGTTTTTAGAGTGCTTAATTTTCAAAATTTTGAAGAAGAATTTAGACCCTCTATCTTAGAGATTAATCCAAGTTAACCTAGACCAGATATGTGCCCCTCTATCAATATACTATTGCTTTTAGCAAGCTTGTTGGTTCAAAAATTTAAACTCTTTAATAAGAGCTCCATTGGTCGGGTCAAGCTGTATCAAGCCTTCCACTCAGATGAGCTTCTCTTGAGTATCCCTTGAAAGCTTTATGAATTTTCTATCTTTGATCTATCCATAGGTCCTTGAAATTTTTTTGGTAATCTTCATACTGGAATTTAAATGGTCAACTTTGGAGTTGGAGTTATGAATAGATTTACCAATATTTTAGGAAGCTTATAGACACTCCAAACATACCCTCTCAGCTAGATGTGAGATGTTGAATCTATACATCAGTTTAAACTCAAATGATTCTTTCTTATTCTCTCTAATTAGTGTGATTTCCATTTCTATAGAGTGGTGGTAAGACATAGTAAAGCATAACACAATCACCACACTACCATTCATGATTGTATCAACCAATAATGACTCTATGCTCAAACAAAAGTTGTCCAACCTTGAATACTACCTTCTGTTACTAATCTAATTATTACACTAAGTATACTAAATTCCTATACTAAGGCTCTTACCCTTTAAGAGAAGATCTTCAATTCTATGAATTCTTTTAAACTTATACTATGAAAAGAGCTCATTACCTTTCCATGCAAGGTGATCACCTCCAATTTTATCTTATTTATCCTCTACGATGTTAAAATCTCCTCCAAATATCCAAGGGTCATTTTTAAGATTGATGGATAACCAATTCCACAAGTCAGCTCTCTTCCTATAGTCATTAGGGGTATATATGTTACATAGGCCAAAAGTTTATTTTTGAAATTATATCAAAACCTGGATAGCTTTGTTGCAAGGAGATACACTATGGTCAACAATGCACTCTTTACATATAGGTCTAATCAAGATTGTGGCCCCCCTTTACCTCTATGATGATTAGTATAAATATGAGGATCATTAGGCTAGATAAAGTTTAAGATAAGGGATAATTGAGTACTGATAGCCTTTACTTCTTGTAAGAAGAGAAAATTAATATTATTTTTTCCTTACAACTAATTTTCTATCCAGGGATTCTAGGCTTCTCACATTCCAACTAAAAATCCACATAAATAACCATGTGGGCGATCAAGGGTTAATTAGATTGGCCATGGGGCTTAGATCGACCATTATACAACCTGGTAAAATACTCTAGAACCTTATTTTCCTTGCCCCTCTTTTTAGATGGGAGTTCTTAAACATTGCGATGCATCTCTTTAGCCATCTTTTTTAATTCTTGGGCATGGTGAATTTAACCCAGACTAGGTTCAAGTCTTTTTTAATTATTTAACCTCCCCCTTTTGACATCCAATTATCCACCCATATATATTTTCTTATTTTCCAAAGGATCTCCATCTGAAAGATCCATATCACTCATGGGAAGACCATAATCCTCTTTCTCTAGATAGATAGCCATCGATATAACATCACTAGAAGATTTGTCATGCATATTTCTAGGTAGGACAATGGGTGCAACAATTTTTTAAACAAGGACCTCAGTAAGGATAACCATATATTCCTCTAAGGAATGGTCCTCAAAGGATTTTTGTTCTATAAAGAATCATCTAGGATGTTAAGGAGGCAGTCCACCAGGTTTGATGAGGTATTATCACCATCAAGTTACAATAGAGTATGTACTTGAGAGTTTAGGGGTGGGGATCTAGACCATATTCACCTTGATTTTTAGTTCCATGCATGTTAGTAGTCTTAATAGTGGAGGCACTATATTTCAATGGTGCACTCATGAACAAAGGAATCTCATGCACCAACAAGTTATCTAACACAACCTCATCTTTTGTGGTGTCTTTTTCTTAATGTATGTTAGGAATATTTATTTTATTAACCAATAGTAGATATTTTTTCCTAAGATGACCATCCTTTTTACAAAAGGAGTAGAAATTCAATCCACCTAGACCTTTGAGAGCATAAGTGTGAGATTTCCCTTTAATTTTAAAGTTGAGTGCTCTTAAGAAAATTTTTAGGATCTCTTAAGAAATTAAAACCCTAGCATTCATATGTGCAAGGAACCCTTTAGTATCCATGATTTTTAAGTCTTCACTGAGGGGTTTGAGTGCTTTTATAATAAAATTTCATAGATAAATAGGCACTTCCACAATATCAACCCATCTAGGAGAAGTTTTGAAAATAAGGTCATTATAGTCCATTGATGGGTTCCAAGGGACAACTTTGAAAAAAATTTATCCAAAATTCTACAAGGGCTTACTAATTTCCCTATGTTATCTATTAAATATTTTTTTTAAATTATGAAAACCATTGTCTACAACATCCTACATAAACTATTATACAAACCTAGTCTTTTGCCCTAAATTGAATTAACCAATTATTAAATAAATTCCTAGAAGGCATTACATTTGTATTTAATCAAACAAAGAAAATTTGTACATGTTTAAACCTAGTTTCCTCTTTTTACAAATAGTATTCCATGGATACATTTGAGTGATGGTCAAGGTTTTAGGAGGGCTAGGAAGCTTACTAATTTGGCCTTCCATGTACTGATGTTCACCATAGTCCTCCCTGCTCCCCAAGAATTTTACTTCCTCTGAGTGCCTCACTGCTTCCTCCTACCATAGTTTTTTGTTGAACAATAATGTTTAAGGTCCAGTCACTTCAACTTCTACCCAAGATAGGGCTACTGCTCTTATTATTGAAACCCTTATCACCCCATGAAACATCAATTGATTCATTAAAATCACTATGCCTCCCTTTCTCCATATGCTCGAACCCATAAAATATTAGGGTTTCCATAAACATTGAATTAATACATGACCCTTCTCAAAACCAAAATATATAGGATAAATGGCCAGTGAATGACATGTATAGTAGCTGTACATTCTAGCACATATAATAGAGACATGCCCAAAGATAGCAGAACCACAAACCAAACAAAACACAACATAAACAAAATGAGAAAATAAAAATTAAAGATCACCTCTAGTTCAAAGAAAAATATAATCAAAAGGAACCAATGCAAAGGTGACCAAGGTGAGCCGAAAGGATAAATCTTGAAGCACCATTAATGAAAGATGACTCTTCATCTCCCCAATATAGAGTTTCAAGCTTCTCCCTTCCATATGCACATTTATTCTAAAACCTCAATCAATCTTGAGCCATGAAAATGATAAATCATAAGATGTCATGTGTAAATCTATAATAGACTATTATTTGTAACAATATCAAGAACTAAGAGATATTTGCCTTGAAGAATTTGTTTAGAATGCCAAAAAAATGGAAAAAACTTGAAAAAAGAAAAGAAAATACATATGTTATTCAATCTCTTAGATACAATAAACATATTGACATTGAAAACTATTATATAGAAAAACCATTATTATACATTCCTTTTATAGAAGATGAAAATACTCTAAAATATGGTTTCTAAACTTGGTGCCATGCATATACTTTTCATGAAAAAAATACAACAAAAACAAGCTAAATTCACATATGACATTAACTCTACTTGGGGTGCATAGATGAACTTGTTGAAAAAGATGAATATGACAATGACATATTTAAAAAAGAACTCAAACATAGAAAACAATAGTATTACAGATGAACATTATGGTCTCAAATTTGATTTATAATTCATCGAAGAATTAAAAAGAAACAAAAATAATGTAAAACATTTTAAAATGGGAAAGCACCCATTTATATCTAACAATTTAAACTACTACAAACTCATAAGAACACTAAACAAATAACAACAATCAATTGTGAAATATATATAAATGAAAAAATGAGTGAACCCATCTAAACCACTACTTATATTCTTAAGAAGGAATGCTAGCACAGGAAAGACATTTACTACTAACATCATCTATGCAATACTAGTTCCTCAGTATAACGATTTCATTGATTGCAATCCTCTTAAGGCAAAAGGACTAACAATAGCTTACATAGGAAAAGCTACATACAATGTTGGAGGAGTAACACTGAACTCTACATTTTGGCTACCTTTTAATAATTCTGAACTTATTCCTCTTAGTTTTGAAAAATTGATGCAATGTCAAAGCACTATGAACAACTATGAGTACTTCATGTAGATTAAGTAGCATTAGTAGGTGATCATTTATTGTATTCAATAGACAAGAGATTATGAAATGTAGTGCATTTTCCTAAAAAATACTTTGGCAATATAGACATGATTCTCTGTGGAGACTTTTACCAAGCTCAACCTATGAATTAATGTCCAATTTTTAAACATCCTAAAATAAATAATGATTTGATTCCGTATGAGTTTTGTAAAAACAATGTAAAGGTCTACAAATTACAAATGATAATTCATGAATAAAATGCAAACTTTATAGCAATTATTAACCATTTGCATATAGAATCTTAAACAAATGCTAATATAAGTTACATTAATGAAAATTATTTACAACCTTCACCTAATGATCACACATTCCCATACCACTTTTACATAAATGAAAATTTTCATAAACACAATGATAGGATATTGTCACTTGTTCCTACAAATAAAATGTTCATACATGCAATTGATAAACAATAAGATCTACATGACACAACATATCATGCTCATCATTCATCATCCCTACCTCCTATAATTGATTTGAAGACCAAAATGCTAATAGAAATCTATGAAATAAATTATGACATACAAGATGGATTAGTTAATGGTTTAGATGGAATATTTAAAACACATGTAATTATAGGTGATATAGACATAGTCTAGATCAAATTCAATGATCCATGCATTAGATGCAACCAATAAAAAAAACTAGCTCATTTATATAATAACTCAATTGGACATGAGTAGATACCAATATTAAAGGTTACTAAGACTCTACATTATACATATAAAAATCAATCTCAAATAATTCAAAAATAACTCCCAATATAATTTGCATGTGCAAGAAAAATACGCAGATCATAATGCCTCAGAATAGATGGCATTGCATTTGACCCTTCTAGCATAACATTCCATGGCTTAGCATATACAACACTTTCATGTGTATAAGAGATTGATTTTTTACTTACTTTCTCCATTATCAATGAATAATTTCAACATGAAAAAATATATTTCAATAGAAATGTTATGTTTATGAGCAAATGCCAAATGGAAACTAGAAAACACTCTAATTAAAATAGACAAAACATATTATACTCTTATCTCATCATTGAATACAAGAATCCTACAAGAACACATTGAGGATGTAAACAATGACTATGATTTAATGCATTGTGATATATTTTATTTTCGAGAGACACATATATTACATATTGAAATGAACAATTTATTGAAAAAGTTCAATTTCATAACAATGGCTCATGTTCACGAAATTTCAATTTGCATTGTTAAACATATTTCCATTTATAAAACAATGCAATACAAGACAAATATTGTGGAAGCCATACTAGCAATCATAAACAAAGATATCCAAAAAATGTCAATTGTCAATTTGTATGTAGATCCAAATGCTGCTATATCGACATGATATCCATAACATACTAGACGAAAAATATTATATTTATAAAATTGATTGCTATTGAAGTGACCATGAAATTATTTACCTAGCCATATATAATAAATATGCACATGAATAATTAAAAAAACATCAATTTTAAACATTATTATATTTCAAAATCAATTATGTAAGACAATACAATACAACATTTCCCAATATAAATGTCAACAGAAGGTATGCAAATATAAAAATGAAATTCTTTTTTCTACAAATTGTTTACTTATTTTCTAGAGTAAAATATTTTTACATATAGTTGCACATTTTATTATATTCAATCTCATGCTAATTTTATTACATCATCACAGGCAACATGAAAAGATCAATAAAAAGTGTACAAGCTAGCAAACCATTGGATACTGAATCAAAACGGTATGCACAAACAATCTCATACTTTATTGTACTTGTCATTACTTCACACTTATTAACATTTTTTTCATAATTTTATGTAGTTAAAGAATAACTTATTATGGCCTCACAATAATTGATGACCTTTTCAATCGTAAATTTAGACATATATTTGAAGTAGAAGTCATTGTTGTTCACAAAGAAATGTTACAAAAAGATCAAAACAAACTATTTTTGCATGCTAACTTGTTAAATTCAAAAGGAGAAATGACATTTACTCTCAATGTACCTAGTAACCTGATTCAAATCCATAAACAAAAAATTATTGTAAACAAACAAATACGAATAATGAACTTTTGAATTGTACCCAAAACTAGTTATGATCAAAGAGATTATGACTTCATATTATTTCTCACTTAGTCCACCAAAATTAAGACTATACCTCATGTTTTCATAGATTAAAAATTCATACCAGACTCTATAATTAGACATTTATTTACCAGCATTGATGCATATGAAACCAGTTCAATTATTGCAATTGTAACTATTATCAGTTATATTTTCACCTCTTAAGGAGATTCTTATCTCTCCTCATCCAAGGGGCATAATGGAAGCATATCTCTTGCTATGGGTAAAAATTTGATGAGATTAATCTTTAGAAGGGATAGTTCCATTGATGCACTCTTTGATATTCTTTCTTGCCTATCAACATTGGATGAAAAGGGTTAAGAAAATAACTAAGAAAGCTAAAACAAAAATGTGATGCACCAATATTATATTTCCTCCTATTGACTAAACTTATACTAGTTGGAGCTAAACAAGGCTTCTTTCACACAAAACTCATAATTAAAGCTGCATTGTCACAACACTGTTTCATTAGCTAGGTTCAATAAGGTATTTGATACTTAAGAGGGTAATGAATGATTCATTTGTGGAATACATTCATGAACCACTTATAAGACAATTATACACTTATAAAATAACACTAACAAAGGCCTATAACAATTTATCTTTTGCACACTTAATGAACAATCAAGGATAACATGCTAAAAAAAATCATCTTTTACTAGACAGGACCAACAAGATTTAATAACACTCAATTATACATCATGTAAATAGGAAAAATCATTTATTTATTTATTTAAGATTAATTCAAGCACAAATTTTTCTAGGGTTTCACTATTAACCAATTAAGGCTACCAAAAATAGCCAAAAGAGTTAATATTTATAGCCTTTGAGAGAAGAGCAAGACAAGAGAAGTCAAAAGGGTACTAGGAAACTTGTCAATCTGAGGAAAGGGGTTGAATTTTGCATGAAAAATAGGTATATAATGAACCATATAATTTTATGAGGATCAATTTTCCATACAAGTCATGAAACTGATGAAAAGTGGCATAAAACTCTTAGTCTTAGCTCAAAAAATTGCCTTCATAATTTGACCCTATTTGAACATTCCAAAAATGACTAGAGATAGGTCTGATGATTGGGATAAGGGGGAAATTATTTAGGAATTCATATCAATTCATTTGTTTCATTCCCTACTAATTTATAAACTTTTTTAAGGAAGCCATCACTATCTGTAATCTAAAAAACTCCCTTTTTAGTCACCCCTCACACTTGGACTAAAAAAATCCTTTAGTTTTCCATGAAAATCCATGGAAGGGAGTTTATAACACTTGGATATACTATATGTGGCCTTAGAAGACTCAAGTACTCCTTAAAAAATCTCACACTTGAAGTTTTCACCCTTCTCACCCTTGTGTCCATTATGCCAGTTTTGACTAGTTGAAAGGAAGGATATTGTTTGAACAATTGAAATATTTTTTCCTAAAATAAATTATAATAGGGAGTTGTATCAAGTCTAAAAATTTCTTCCAAACTTGATTACATCTTTGAATTCCTCTTATTTCTTTCACAACACAAAAAATGGTCAATAAAACCGTATTTTGCACCCCATCCTTACAAGTTCATACAACAAAAGTGTGGGAGGATCCTGAGTGAGTTCTCTATAACTTCTAATAGGTTTGATGAGAAAACTATACAATTAAGATAGCTACTCAACTCCATTTTATTCATTAGATCCTAGTTGAGGGTTTAATGGGGTTTTAGGTAGTTTTTTATCTTAAGCTTTGTTAAAAAACATTGGCATTGAACTTGATAGAAACTTTTCACCAAGGGACGCTACTAACACCCCCAATTCCTCTGGTTTCCACGAAAATCCTTAGAAAAGATATGAACATTTGAAAACACCTCATCGAGCTTGTCCTTACTTTTCCTGTATGCTTTTTATCTCTCTGGGATATAAATGGCTTTATTTTAAGTTACCCTACATACTATAAGTTCAAAAATATCCATATCCACCTCCCTAACATTCCTAAATCATCTAGATAGTCCACCAAGAGTTAGAAATGATGATGGACCCCCAATTGGTTCTAAGTCTCCTTAAGGCCTAATAGGTTTAATAGGCACCTTGTTAGATTTGGATACTATGATATATATCTCATTGGTATGTTTCTATATCATATATTTTTTCATCCATTTTCATTTGACATGACCATTTCATAACCCCCCAAACACCCTTCTTCATTAGCTTACCTCATTCATCAACTAGACCTCATGGAAACTTACCTAGTTGGACTATATGAAAGGGCAATTTTGGTAATAAAGAGACATATAATATTTTCATAGTATTTATCAACACCTATTAACCTTAAATTAACATCAAAACATGTATCAATGAGGTTCTCAAAGCTCCATACCAAGTTTTTTTCTCATTTTGCCCTCACTAGCTCATTTTTCCAAAACCTAATTTTCTTGGACTGACTGACCTCTGATAGAAAAGTGAGTATTTTAGGGGTTATTAAATTTTTTGATAACCATATGTACCAAATTAATGTTCTTTATTTCATGTTTTATGTGTCTAACCAGTTCCAAATGTCCAAAAAAGGCCTCAAAAACCATGTTTTCCTACATTTTCCTCAAACTCACCTAAGAGTCACTCTTTCTTGATAAATTGATGATTATATGGTTCTTAAACATTTTTATTATATCTTATTCATGCTAATAAATCTTTTTACTCACCACAAAACACACCTTTTTCTTGTATTCCTCATACTTACCTATTAAACAAAGAGGTTTCTTAGCCTTTTGTACAGATTGTTACTCTTTAGCCTAGTGGGGAAGGAGATTGATCACTTTAGTAAAGAATTTGAATTATAACAACACATATTTGACTATCATGAATGAATTTTCATTTATTTAAACCCTTTGTTTCTTTCGTAGAAAGTCCATGTCTCACTTTACCCTTTCCTGCTTGCACACTATTTTGACTGTGTACAAGGGTTTAGGACCTTGTATAAGCTTGTATTGACTTTTGGAAAGGTTTTATGAAACCAATAACATCCTTACTGACGTGGTCACTCACCCATTTTTAATATTTATCTCCCATAACTCTTCCAATGCACCTTTACCCTTTCTTGCTTAGCTTACCCCTATTGACTGTATAATAATGTTTGCCCCACCTATAGGTACATATTGGTATACTTAGGCCTTGCGTTATAAGATGGAGGTTTGAAATGAATTAATTTGAGTCTCATAGTTAATAATGGAGATAATATACTTCTTTAATGACTTTAATGCACCATCTTTGCATTAAATTTTAGGTCATTGTCTAGGTTGAGATGCTCTACCCCTAAATTTTGCCTATAGGTGTCAATGGCCTTATTCGTTAGGTCATGATGATGGTAGACCTTATTAACCCATCTATAATGTCATAAGATGTATACTTGATCATGAATTTATAGTTAGAGTCCTAATAACACCAATTATACATTATAAACAATGGCATTGCTATGTATTGGGATGCCCTACTCATAGGACCTATTATGGGTGTTTATATCCATGAATGAGGTGATTTTGATGTAAAAGTACCTCCTTGAGCAGTCCTTGAGATTAGAAAATAATGAAATCACCTTAAAATTAAATGTATATTTGTTAAACATCATCAAACACATGCATAAGTCACTTGTTTCCTCACCTTATATGTCCGACCTTGTAGATGTGAATCTCCATGCCTAATAGGTACCTATAGGTTGTCATAGGGGTGCATAAGACCTTATATTTACCCTTTCTTGATGAATTTTATATCATTTTACTTCATTACATGATCTTATCTAACATAACCATGAAGGTTTGTTCATTTTTTTCTTCTTAAGTGGTAAAAGGTCATTTGCATCTTCAAGCCTATAGATGTTACTAAAACATTACAATGTGTTTTAGAGCATGTTTGAAGCCTTCAAAACCTATCTCTCTCTAATATTTGACCTTATTTATTGGCATGGAACTATTATATACTATGGGATGTAATATACACCTAATTATATATCTTAAGACTATATACCACCATGATATAAGATACTCACAAAAGCTCTTTGGTCTTTGTTTTGTCATTATAGGGGAAACTTCCCTAAATGCAGTTTCTTGTCTTCCAACATGTTCCATGCTCCTTCCTACATTTTATTCACTTTCCATGGATTTTAAAAGCTTACTCATCATATAAATATCTTCAATAAGTGTTAATTTATCTCCACTTCTTATGTAGGCTTCTAATACTGTGCTTAACCACCTATAGGTAGAAGTTTTGATACACCACAGTGAACTATATATGAACAATATGGAAATTTATATGAAATTGAAATTTGTATACTTCCATAAACCATTCAAATGAACTTATATCACTTATAATATGATGGAAAACATACTTTACCCTTCCACAGCTCAACATGACATCAACAAGGCCCTGTAGGTGTACATTAGGATGTTTTATGCAGGTAGGACATGAGTTTGGCAAGAACATGTTAGGGAATAGCTTCTAAAACCAATAAAATGAATTTTTAAACATTAAATTAAGTGATATTAATCAAGGATAGACTTAAACCACATTCAATACACCTTTTCCAACATGAAAATTAATTGCATATGCATGGAATACAACAATTAAGAACATCAAATGACTATTTAAGCATGATGAATATGCTTGGGACCACATTTTCACCTTTTCCATAAATATCAATGGAATATATTCAACTTTTAATGGCTTTAAAAAATAATACACTATGAATACAACTTTAGGAATAAGATGGACAAGCCCATACATGTGATTGTAACTGAAGTTAGGCATGGAGTTGACAATATAGGAAGAAAAGCTTACAAACTACTAAAAGGATGACATGGTAAAACCAAAACATATAATTAGGTGTTAATATGACCACGATACCTATGAGAAACCATTTCCAAACTACAAGAGACCCATATAGGATTAAAAAACTTAGTAAACAAGAAGAACCTTAGTTGAGACTGCACATGGTGACACCTTCTTACATCATGGACTAAATTTATCATCCAAACATTATTAAATATTAAAAATATAATTAAGAACATATAATAAGTAATTAAAAATATCTTGGAGCCAACATCACCAATTGATTCATATGGATTTGGCCAAAATAGAGCAAACCCCATAGGGTACATGAAATAGCTACCATAAACATACAATTAATTTCATGAGGATGGTTCATGAATCACAGGTCACCATTATTAAATTTTTATATCTAAATTAATTTATTTGATTTTAATAAAACCCTCTAAAATCATTTGATTTGAAATATCTTCAGCAGTTCATACTAATTAAAAATCTAGAAGTCAATTCTTATATGTCTAGGAAACCAAGAAATGTGTAGAATGGTTTTGGCCTTAACATTAAAATTTAAAAGAAAATCAAATTTTGTTATGAGTTTTAATAAGGTTAAGGGTCCTTCCATGATCTTCTCCCATGTGGCACACTTCCTTATGAGTTGCAGAAGTGTTTTTTCTCCCTTTTTTAGTTGGTTTCTACAAATTCAGTTAGATAACCTACAATATTATAATGTAAATGATATACCTAATATTTATACTAACCTATTGGATTCTTTAAATTAAAATAGAACCTATTGACCTTGGTAAGTGTGCCACTTGCATTAATTACTCTTAAAAACACATAAAATGACCCCAAATTGACATAGTGACTAATATAACTAAGACCAAGGCTAAGATGACCCTAAATGACATCAAATAACATGTAATATACCCCATGAAAATAAATTAGATCCCCATAAAATTTATAAAATTTGATTTTTTACCTATAGGTGCCCCAATTTGACCTTAAAGTCAAATTTGGTCAACAAATTGGTGACTCATAGGGGAGTATATTAGATATACTAAGGATTAGTAGCCTTATCCTATCATGAGACAAGGAATTTAATGAATGCTTGAATACAAATAACAAGTAATTTCCTAAAACACACATAAAATAAACACACCACACCAAACAAACACAAGACAAAGAAAGACACAAGACAAATCTCACACATGTACATAGGCACTTAGGGAACATAAGGAAAACAAAAAACTATGTACATTGATAGAGGAGAAACCTAGTAAAAATATTTGAGATATATCCCATTGACTGGGATATGAAGATCCTCTCCATCAAACTTTGAGAGTTGAAAAGAATTGTGTTTCTTGCATTGGGTGATAACATAAGGGCCACTCCACCAAGCATCAAAATTTGTGTGTCTTCTAAGTTTAGCCTTATCTTCATCCCACTTTGGAATAATGTCTCCTTATTGTAAGCTTCTTTACATGGCATTCTTGTAAACTTTTCTCTTTGTTTGATCTTGATGAGCCCTCATCCTTTGCATAGATCGATCTCTTGTCTCTTCAAGCTTCATCAACTCACACAAACTAAATTCCATGCTTTCATTCTCCATAAATTCTAAGTGATAAGTGAGATCCAAGGTTGGTAACTCAAGTGAAATAGGTAATATAGGGTCTCTACCATAATCAAATGTAAATGGTGAGCTTATAATGGCTCCTTTTAGGGTGATCCTATCAACCTAAAGAGTTGTCTTCAACTTGGAATGTAAAGTCCTTTGGTTCTCCTCAATTTTCCCCTTTATAATCCTTATTAAATTCTTGTTGGTAGACTCAACTAGTCCATTACCTTGTGGATAATAGTTGTAGAAAGTACTAAGATGGATGCCATGTTTCAAATCCCATTCACTTGTCTTCATCCCAAAGAAAGCTAATGCATTATTCAAAATTATTGTTGAAGGGGATCCAAACCTTGTCACTATTCCTTCATAGATTTCTTTAACTAATCTCTCATTTGCTTCATTGAGATAAATAGCCTCTACCAACCTTGTAAAGTAATCTATAGCAGTCAACACCCATTTATGGCTAGTATATAAAAGGTGGATTTATTAGGCCTATGAAATACAAACCCCATTGCATAAAGGGTTGATCAACTTGAATTGGGTGAAGAGGAAAGGTAGAAATATTTTGTTTACCATTAGATTGAGAATTTTATTGACAATTCCTTACCCAATCATTGGTGTCTTTGAATAAACTAGGCCAAAATTATCCATCTCTCATAATCCGAGTAGTTATGGTTCTTGTAGAAAAGTGACTACCGATTGGTCCATCATGAAACTCAAATAGTATTTTCTCAATCTGATCTAATTCAACACACCTCCATAACAAACCTCAGAAGTCCTTCCTAAAGAAAACTCCATCAATAAGCACATAAGGAATGGATTTTAATCTAAAGTACCTTCTTCTATCATTATCAAGGTCTTGTGGACACTCACTAGTTTGAAGAAAATGGATCATATCTTGTGTTCATCTCCTCATTGGTGAAGATACAAATGTCATAGGGTCATGATGGAGTGATAAAAAAACCTCTTTTTGTTTCTTCAAATCTGAATCAAGATGTTCACATAAGCCCTTCCCTTTCACTAGCTTGGTTGTCTTGATTTCCACATCATACTCCATCACTTTTGTGACCCAACAAACCTTTTTTTCATTCAATTCTCTGCTTAAAAGGAAGTCTTTGACACTAGGATGAGGTACTAATATGTGAATCTTACTTTTAGATAACATATGCCTAAATTTTTTTAGAATTCTAACAACTTAAAGTACTTGCTTCTCAACATAGGTGTATCTTACCTCATAGCCTTCCAAACCTTGACTAAAGAAGGCAATATTCTACTCTAAGTTTTTACCATTTGATTGAGTAAGTATGGTAGAGATTACCTCCTCATTTTAAAATGTATATAAGTTGAAATCCTTTGTGAAATTAGGACTTACAAGAGTTGGAGCTTGGGAAATGGCTTGTTTAATCTCATCAAAACTTTCCTTTCTTCTTCTAGTCCAAGTGAACACTTCATCCTTCCTTAGCATAGATGTTAGAGGTTTACTAAATTATGAAAATAAAGAACGAACCTCCTTATGAATTTAATTTTAACAATGAAACTTTTCAAACCTTTCTTGTGTTTGGGCAAAGCTAATGCTAAGATTGCACTCATCCTTACAAGATCTATGGATAGGCCCTTCTTTGAGACAATATGTCCTAAAATTTTGCCTTCATGGATAGAAAACACACACTTATTTGGGTTAAGAGAGATTCCAAAATCTCTACAGCTCTCAAAAATATATTTGAGGTTATTTAAGTGATCTTTTGAATCCTTGAAAAAATTTGTGATATCATCAAGATACAGCAACATAATGTCATTTATTAGTCCTTGAAAATCCATATCTATTGCACATTGAAATTTGGCTCAAACATTAGACAAGCCAAAAGACGTTTTACTATAAACATATGTATCCCATTTAGTATTAAAGGCTTTTTCATATTGATCACTTTCTTTTACCAAAATCTGATTGTACATGAAATATCCATCAAGGAGAGAAAACCATTCACTACCTACCACAACTTGTAAAATTTGTTCCGTATAAGGAAGATGATAATGGTAATTCAAATAAACTCTATTTAATTCCCTAAAGTCAACATACAACTTTATTTCCACCTTATTCTTCCTCATAAGGACTAAGTTTGCCAACCAATATGAATGCTTAATATGAAAGATGATTTTGGACTCAATAAACTTAGTAAGCTCTTTCTTCATGAGAGGCTAAATCTTAAGATTTATTGGCCTTTGTATTTTATTGATAGGATTAGAATTATTATCTATATCTATGGTATGTTGAGCTAATTTTGGATCAAATACCTTCAAATCACTATATTCATATACAAAGACATTAGAAAACTCTTTGCATAACTCAATGAAAGCATGTTTCTCTTCACTAGTATATACCTTCCCAAGTGCAAGCAACTTATCCTTGAATATTTGTAATTTATCATAGATTTATTGCTTAGTAGACATGCTTACCTTTTCTTTCTTCAATAGGTCATCATCATTGAAGATACTATCAAGTGTGATTAGGCCTTTAAGGAGCTTGTTTGACTTCAATTGTACAATCTATCCTCCATATTGCCGTTGTAGTTTGGAATGATTCTTGGAATAAAACTCAGTATCCTCTTGAATAAAAAGTTTTATTTTTGGTCACTATGAAACACATGCCAATTATTGGCATTATTAGGTATGGAGAGCCATAGAATCACCTTGAGATGTGGTTGGTTCCTATCTTATCCTATTCCCTTTTCAACATCAAATTGAGATCAAATTTCTACCAACCTATCAAAATGTTTGTTGTCTTCTCTTGGGATATATGTGATTTTGAAATCTTGGAAATTATCCACAAGATCCAAAACTCTATGTTTATAGGAATTAAGCAAAGATTTCTTTGTCAAATTTTGGCCTCTTACTTGATTCACAATCAACTCACTATCACCATACACTTTTACTTATTTCACACCTCTTTTCCTAGCCCACTCAAGGCCATGAATAAGGGCCTCATATTCTACCACATTACAATTACAAGAGAAATGAAATCTGAAAGTGGAATAGTACCTTTCTTTAGATGGTGAAACCAACATTGTTCTAGCACCTGCCCAAACTTTACTTCTAGATCCATCAAATAGTAGCTTCCATAAACCATTCATGTATTCACTTGGATTGATCAAGTTTGGCATGAAATATTCCTCCTAATTCATGAAATACACTCCAATACCAACTTCCTTTATGAAGTTTTAAGAATCATGATCATAATTTTCATCTCCCTATTCATCTAAGTATAAATCAAAAACTCCTTCAAGAGAAGATGTTAGAGATTGGTCTTTATGAAGTTCCTCATCAATAATGGCATAATTGGCATTTGCCACTTTAATCATATAAGGATATAAGTGATTTTTATGGATATTATCTAATTCATTCTTCACCTTAGTACCACACTTTATCCTAAAAACTATATAAGACCAATTGGCTGCCAAGTATCCACCTTTCTTAGCTGCAAACTCTCTTGACAAATAAAGAGCAAAGTATGGAGGTAAATCTACCACAACCATAGAAAAAAGTAGGAAAATCATGTAAATTCATATTCAAATTCTTAACTACTCCCAATGTCTTTATTGGTGATCCATCTAATTGTAGGATTCCTTTAGCCATTGGTTCATACTTAAGGCTTAGTTTATCTGCTATACACTTAAGCATAACTAAAGTACTATCCCCACTATCTATGATGAAATTATGATCTAATAATTCACTCATGATAAATTATAATTAAAAATGAGGAGTATTATCAGTTTTATTCACTTGTTCCTCAATGGGCCGAGTTCCATTCAGTCAGACAACACTCTCATTTCTAGCTGATCCAACATACTTACATAGTCCTTTCAATTCCTTTTGGAGAATGTATTTTAGTCCTAGTATTTTAAATGAATCCTAAAATTATATATTTAATTTAAAAATTACTAATTTGATCCACAACATTGATATAAGGATTGCTCACCTTAAGAGGCTCTTTGGAAGCACTAGTACCTTGTGGTGTAGCTTGTGGAGGTGGATGTGTAGAAGCAGGTCCTACATTCTAAAACTTCACATTTTATTTCACATTAGGGGCTGAGTGATACCCACCCACAATGGGATATTATTTAGGGGTCAAAATAGGTCCCTGATTATCCCCTTGAATCTCTTCAACAACCATCTTCTTATACCTAGTGTTAGAGGACACACTAGCATTCACATTGTTTGAATTCCAAAAATGATTGATAACACAAAACTCTCCATCCAAATTATTTAAGAGAGTATAATAAAATTATGTTTTTCCACTCTAAATTCCAATTTGCATTGGCATCTCAAAGGTGTAACCTTCAGATTCTTGATTTCCTTGCATTATCATGTCCTGACTAGGCATTTTTTTGGCATATGCAACTTGGCCTTGATTTTGGTCATAAGAGGGATAACATGGTTGTTCTTGATGAAATTTATTTTGAGTGGGAACAAGAGATTCATAATAAGAGGGAACATTAGGATTGTAACTTTGGTAAGGTTTAGCTTGAGTGATTTGACCTTGTCCTTGAGCATTTTCTTGTAAACAAGGTCTATTTCCTTGTCCAAAGTGATTATAAGGGTTATAAGGTCTATAACTTTAAGATTATTTCCTTTTGAGGGAAAAAATTCATTAGTGACACTTTGGAGAAAACTCTTGACTCCATGAATGTCATTTATGGGGTCAATGTCAAACCTTTCTTGACTAGGCAAAGGAGCCAAGATAGGTAATGCAACTTGACTAGGATGCTAAAAATTAGGAAATAATGGCTTTGGTGGTCTAGGATAAATCTTCCCCACTTGAACAAGAGAATTATTAGAATTAATAGTTATCTCCTAGATATTAGGTATTGTATTTCCACCCATATATTGGATCATCATAAATACATCACTATTCAATGCTTTTAGATAGCATAAGAAAACATAATTTATAGTAGGTCTCATAAGGGCTAAGAACCTATCCCATATCTTTTGAAACCTAGTATTAAAATATTTCATAAACTCTTATGATTACCTCTTGATAGTGGTCAATTTATTAGATAGAGATAGATGATTAATCTTCTCTCCAAACCTATTAGTAAATAGATCTCCTAGTTCATCCCATGAACCAATAAATTTTTTAGGTAGATTCCCATACAAATCTAGATCTTTTCCTTTGAAAGACACTAAAAATAACCTAATATACATATTTTATTTAATTATATTATTGATAGTTTATAAGTATTATATATTTCTAATGTGTTCAATGGTAGTAATAGGACTTTCTCCACTAGAAGATGGAACACTCTTAAGGGTTGCTCCTAGAATTTGGTCATATTGGGCAAGATTCAAAGGATATGATCTAGTGAAGGCTAAACAACGTCAATTATTAGCCATGTTTTAATGTAGGATATGGATATTAGAGGTTGAACTTAGTAATAACTTGGACTTATTAAACACAAACTCTCTTGAATAAGGATGAGTATTCACAAACCTAAACCTTTTGATAGAATACAAAGGTAATTACACAAACTCAAAGTATATACCTTTAACAGTAAACCTAGTGGTAACCTTTGGCATGGAAATTAGGGAATTATTAGAAACCAAATATTTAAAAACATTATTGGTGTTTCTAATTACTAAAAGTATATGTTCTTGTATTTGTAACTATGCCAAGACTAGCACCAATCTTGGACAATCTTATAGGACTTAGAGTCCAATTGGGCGTGCTAAAAACTATTTTCATTTGGATTTAAACCACTTGAGGAGATGATTATCTCTCCCCATATGAAGATAAAAATTTAATCATCTCTCTTTTTGTGGGTAATAATTTGATGAGATGAATCTCTAGAATGGTTAGTTCTCTTGATGCATTCTTTGAAGTACTTTCATGCCTATCAACTTTGGATGAAAAGGGTTAAGAAAACAAATAAGAAAGATGAAAAAAAAGATGATGAATAAATATTTTATTTTCTCCTATTGACTAAAATTATAATAATTATATCTAAACAAGGCTTCTTTCACACAAAACTCATAATTCAAGTTACATTGTCACATCAATGTTTCAAAAGCTAGGTTCAAGAAGGTATTTGATACTTCAGAGGGTAATGAATGATTCCTTAATGGAATAAAATCATGAGCCACCTATAATAAACATATAAAATTATGAAATAATACCAAAAATGACTTTTAATAATTGTTATTCTACACATTCGGTGAACAATCAAAGATAGCATGCTAGAAAATATCATCTTTTACTAGACAAGACCAACAAGATTCAATAGCACTTAATTGTGAAACATGTAAGTAGGAAAATTAAATTGTTTATTTATTCAAGAGTAATTAAATTACAAATTTTATATGTTTTCACTATTAACCTATGGAGGCTACCAAAAAGAGCTAAAAGAGTCAATATTTATAGCCTTTCAGAGAAGAGCAAGACAAGGAAAGTTCAAAGGATGCTTAGACACTTTTAAATCTAATAAAAGGTGTTAAATTTTGCATGATAAATAGTTATATACTAAACCATTCAATGTTTGGAGGACCAAGTGTCCATAGAAGTCATGAAATTGATGAAAAGTGGCATAAAACTCCCAGTCTTGGCTCAAAAAATTGCCTTCATAATTTGACCCTATTTGAATGTCCCAAAATTGACTACGGATAGGTATGATGATTGGTATAAGGGTGAAGTACTTCATTCATTCATATCCATGAATTGGTTTCATTCTTACTCCTCTAGAAACTTTTGGAAGGAAGTCATCAATATCTATAGTCTTAAAAACTCCCTTTTCAGTCATGCCTCACACTTGAACTCAAAAATGACTTTAGTTTTAAATTAAAATCCAATTTATGGAGTTAATGACAATTTTTTAATAATATATATGGCCTTATACTACTTATGTATGACTTAAAAAGGATCACACGGAGTTTTCACCCTTCTCGCCCTTGTGTCCACTATGCTAGTTTTGGCTAGATGAAAGGAAGGCTATTTTTTGAACACTTAGAAGATTTTTACTAAAATAAATGACCATATAGAGTTATATAAAGTCTAAAAGTTTCTCCCAAACTTTATTTCATCTTAAAATTTCTCTTGTAGCTTGCACAACATAAAAAATAGTCTAGAAAACCATATTTTACACCCCATCTATACAATTTTGTATAGAAACAAGTGTGGGAGTGAGCCTAAGTGATTCCTATACAGATTATAATATTTTTAATGATCAAAATATGCCATTAACATATCTATCCATCTCCATTTTCTCCATTGGGTCTTGGTTGATGATTTGGTAGGGTTTTAGGTCATTTTTGGTCTTAAGCATTGTTCATAAAAATTTGACATTGAACCTAAAACTAAATTCCACAAAATTTATTCCAATGGAACCTTATAACACCCCCAAATTTCTTTGGTTCCCATGTAAATCTTTATAAAATATATGAGCATCTAAAAACACCTCATGAAGTCTATCCTTACTTTTCCTGCATGTTTGTTATCACTATGGGATATAAATGAATTTATTGTAAGTTCCCATAAATAATATAAGCTAAAAAATATCCATATACACCTCCATAACATTCCTAAATCATCTATATATTCCACTAAGAGCTGGAAATTAAGATGGACCCCCAATCGGTTCTAGGTTTCCTTAAGGCCTAATTGGTCTAATAGGCACACTATTAGATTTGGATGCTAAGACTGATATATGATAGGAAATTTGGTCTATAATGAATTTTAAAATCCATTTTTATCTTAAAATAACATTTCATAATCCCATAATCACCGTTCTTCATCCTCTTATCTCATTCACCAACTAGACCTAGTCGAAACTTCCTTAGTTGGACTAAATGCAGGGGAATTTTGGTCATATACAGATATATTTCACATTTTATATTATTTTAATAAATTATTCACCTTAAAATAACCTCAAAACATGTATTCATGGGGTTACAAAATATCCATAGCAAGTGTTTTTTCTCTTTTTGCCCTCACTAGCTCATTTTGCCAAAACCTGATTTTCTTGGACTGGCTGACCTCTGAGACAAAGTAGTTGGCTATAAACCTTATCCATTTGGTAAAGTGAGTATTTTTTGGGTTTTAAAAATTAATTATGATCATATATACAATTTTTTTTCTTTATTCCATGTTTTATGAGTCTAACCAGCGCTAACTGTCCAGAAAAGGCCTCAAAAACCCTATTTTCCTACATTTTCCTCAAACTCACCTAGGGGTCACTCTTTCACGATAAAATAATTATTATGTGAATCTTAAACATGTTTCCTATATCCAGTTAATTCTACCAAATATTTTTACTCATCCTAAAACATTCCCTTTTCTTGGATTCCTCATACTTGCCTATTGAGCAAAGAGGTTTCCTAGCCTTTTGTACAAACTGTTACTCTTTAGCCAAGTGGGGAAGGAAATTTATCACTTTAAAAATGAAATGGGATTGTTAAAAAACATATTTAAATATAATTAATCCATTTTTATTTATTTAAACCCTTTTTTTCTTCCTTAGACAGTCCATGTCTCACTTTACCCTTTCATGCTTCTACCCTATTGTGATTATGTACAAGAGTTTGAGACCTTATGTAGGCTTGTATAGACTTTTATAAAGATTTTATGAAACTAATAACATAATTAATAATGTGGTAACTCACACATTTTTATGTTTTAGGTCCCATAAATATTCGAATGCACCTTTACCCTTTCTTGCTTAGCTTACCCCTGTTGACTGTACATCAATGTTTGCCCCTCCCTATAGGTACATCTAGGTGTACTTCAGCCTTGTGTTAGAAGATGAATGATATAAATGAGTCCATATTAGTCTAAAAATACATTATGGGGATAATATCCTTATTTAATAACATTAATACACCATCTTTTCATCAACCTTTAGGTCATTGTCTAGGTTGAGATGCTCTGCCCCTCAATTCTACATGTAGATGTCAATGGCCTTATTCATTAGGTCATGATGCTGGTAGACCTTATTAATGCATATATAAGGTCATAATATGTAATTTTTATAATTAATTTATACTTATAGTCCTAATAACACCAATTATAAATTAAAAATAAAGTCATTATTGTGTATTGGGATACCCTGCTTATAAGACATGTTGTGGGTGCTTATAGCCATGAATGAGGTGATTTTGATGCAAAATTAAATTGTTGATTTGTACTTAAGGTTATAAAACATTTAAATCACCTTAAAATTCACTTTATATAAGTTAAACACCATAAAATTCATGCATAAGTCACTTGTTTCATCACCTTGCCTATTTGACACTGTAGATGTCAATCTCCATGCTTAAGAAGTACCTATAGGTAGTCATGGGGGTGAATAAGACATTTTATTTACCCTTTATTGATGATGTTTATTTAATTTGACTTCATTACATCATCTTAACCAACTTAATCATGAAGGTTTGTCCATTTGTTTCTTCTTAGGTGGTAAAAGGCCATTTGTATCTTCAGGCCTGTAGATGTTACTAAAACATTTTAGTATGTTTTAGAGCATGTTTAAGGCCTTAAAAAACCTATCTCCCTCTAATATTTAACCTTAATTATTAGCATGGAACTCATCTATACTAGGGGATATAAGAGACACCTAATTATATGTCTTAAGACTCTATACCACCATGCTTTAAGATAATCACAAAAGATTTTTGGTCGCTATTTTGTCATTTTAGGGAAAAACATCCCTTAACCTAGTTTCTTGTCTTCCATCATGGTTCCACACTCCTTCATACTTTTTAGTCACTTTTCATGGATTATTAATTATTCCTCATCATATAAATATCTTCAAAAAGTTTCAAGTCATCTCCACTTATTCATGTAGGCTTTTGATACCCTACTCAACCACCTATAGGTGGATGTTTTGATACACCACAGTGAACTACATATGAACAATATAGAACTTTATATGAAATTGAACTTTGTATTCTTTCATAAAGCATGAAAATTCATGTATATCAATGCTAAGAGATTTTCAAACATTTTTTACCCTTCTACACCTCAACATGATGTTAGTAAAGCCATACAGGTGTACATTAAGATGTTTTATACAGGTAGGACATGTAATTACTGAGAACATGTTAGGCAATCACTTACAAAACTAATCAAATGCATTTTTCAACACTAAAGTAGGTAATATTCATCAAGGACACCTTGAAATCATATTCAATACACCTTTTCCAACATGACCATCACTTGCATATGCATGGAATAAAGTAATCATGAACATCAAATGACTGTTTGAGCATGATGAATATGCTTGGGACCATATTTTCACCTTTTATAAACATCTCAATAGATTATATTCAATTCTTGATGGCTTGGAAAATTGATACACTATGAATACAACTCTAGGAACAAGATGGACAAGCGCATACATGTGATTGTAACTAAAGTTAGGCATAGAGTTGACAATGGAGGAAAACAAGCTTACAAACTACTCAAAGGATGACATGGTGAAACAAAAACATATAAGGATGTGTTAATATGAACATTATACCTAAGAAACACCATTTCTAAACTATAAGATACCCCTAAAAGATAAAAACACTCATCAAACAAGAAGAACCTCGATTGAGACTACACATGGTAACACCTTGCAAGATGGACTAACTTGCTCATCCAAACATTTTAAAATATGAAACTAAGAATATATACCATATAATAAGGAATTAAACATCATTTCAATGAAACATCACCAATTGGTTATTATATATTTGACCAAAATAGAGAAAAACCCATAGGGTGTATAAAATATCTACCAAAAAAGTATAGTCAACTTCATGAGGATGGTTCATGAATCATAAGTCACAATTATTCAAATAATTTATAAGGAAATTAAAGAATCTAATTTTAATACAACCCTCCAAAAAATTTTGACTTGAAACATCTTTAGTTGTCTATAATGAGCAAAAACCTAAACATCACTTTTTTGTGTCTAGGAAACCAAGAAAGGTGCAGAACAAGTTTGGCCTCAAAATGACATATCTAGAGAAAAAACTATTTGGATGAGTTTTGAAAAGGTGAGTATTACCTCCATGATCTTCTCCCATGAATCAAAAGTTACAATTATTCAAAAAAATTATATGTAAATTAAGGTCTATGATTTTAGGACAACCCTTCAAAATTGTGACTTGAAACATCTTTAGTTTTATATATCGAGCAAAAACCTGAACATCACTTCTTTGTGTCTAGGAAACCAAGAGAGGTGAAAAATAATTTTGGCTTAAAAATGACAATTCTAGAGAAAAAAATGTTGGGATGAGTTTTAAAAAGGTAAAGGGGCCCTCCATAATCTTCTCCCATGTGGCACACTTCCCCATAAGCTATACAAGTGCCTTTTTCTCCCTTTTAGAGTTCATTTCTTTTATTTTAGTTAGATAACCTATAAAATTCCAATGTAAATGACATCCCTGATAGATATACTAACCTATTGGATATTTTTAATGAAAATAAAACACCTATTCACCTTGGGAAATGTGTCCTTGTGTTAATGACCCTTAAAAGCACATAAAATGATCCTAAAGTGACAAAATGACTAATTAAGCTATGAAAAATTCTAGGATGACCCTAAATGACATCAAATAACATGTAATACACCCCATGAAAATTAATTAGATGTCTATAAAACATCTATAAGTAAATTTTTTACCTAGGGGTGCCCCAGTTTGACCTTAAGGTGATATTAGAAATTAAGGATGGAAATTCATAAGGTGATATAGAAAAAGAAATCAACCATCCTCTCACATACACTTTAATTTAAATCATACTTCATATATGAAGAAAAATAACTACTTTATCTTTAAATGTGCAACTCTATCTATTTGGAATATTTGAGCCTTTGTTTGCCACCATTTAACAAAAAATACAGAATAAACATTCCCAATGTAACTCTTCAAAAGTTTGGTGAAATTAAATAGCCCTAAAAGAGCATTCAAAACTAGTTAAACAACATTTATTACTCCATTACATAATAAGAAGGCATTAAAATACTTAAATGCATTGTTAAATGCAAAAAATGAGTTATGTTAATGCACTTGATTTATTTCATTTTTATCACTAAAATTTTCAAAAAAAAAATAATTATGTTCTTTACTTTCCAAAAAATCACATTTTTACAAGTAAAATATAAACTTGTTATTAGTGCACTCTTCATAGTTTATAACACAATTTTAAAAAAATGTGTTTGTCATATCATTGAAACACAATACTTGTTATGTTTGTGTCACATTAATCTCTCTTTCCAAATTGTATCTATATTACTATCAATAGAAGGAACATTATCAATTATAAATGTATTTTTTATGACTTTTGAACTTATTTGCAATAAATGTGGTATAACAATCGAAAACCTTCAACTATCACATTATGCAACTCTATATTATGGGTCTTGTCAAGATTAAATTTCATATGCATACACCAATCATGTCATTTGTAATCTAAAAACTACAAAATATATAAATTTAAAATCCTTTCTTTTAGGACCATACCTGAAAATACTAATACCCCAATTAATAGAGGTTTCACACATAGACTACATAAATGACAAAGCTGATACCATCTTCATGCTTTGGCAATTCTCTATTCAAGGCAAATTTTTTCTCAATCAACACAAAGATATTATAGACGCTAACATCAAAAACTATTAAAGGTATGTCAAAACATCACTTACCCTCAATAAACACACTCTTCTATTTATTTAATATTCTAAAGTATATATATATATATATATATATATATATATAGACACACACACACACACACACACACACACACACACACACACACACACACACACACACACACACACACACACACACACACACACACTTACACTTTGCGCTACACTAATACTCAAAATTTGTTTCATTTTACAAGGTGTTCTTATTTTATTTTGTTTATATATATGTATGTGTGTGTGTGTGTGTGTGTGTGTGTGTGTGTGTGTGTGTGTGTGTGTGTGTGTGTGTGTGTGTGTTTGTGCTACGCTAATACTCAAAATTTGTTTCATTTTACAAGGTATTCTTAAATTCTTTATATTATTTTACAATTTGTAAACATACAATGTGCATTTTCACTTATTAGGATTTGTAGATGTTGGTATTTAGTCACAAATAAGATACCATATATATATATATATATATATATATATATATATATATATGTTTGCGCTACCCTAATACTCAGAATTTGTTTCATTTTACAAGGTATTCTTAAATGCTTTATATTATTTTACAATGTGTAAACATACAATGCCCATTTTAACTTATTAGGATTAGTAGATGTTGGTATTTAGTCACAAATAAGATACCAACAAGTTGAAAATTTAATTTATGTAAAATCAAAACATGCCAAATACTATTATGTTTTAAGAATTTTTGTACACAAATATGCTTAGGGACAAATTTGTAAACTCTATGTATTAAACTAATTAATAAATATACTAGTTTTTTTGCTAAAAATATCTTTAATTGTAGCATAGTAAACGTTATTTATTCAATTAGTATATGATTTTATTTATATTATGTCAAGATAAATAAATAATTTCTTAGGTTATTAACTATTTTTCCAATATGTTTTGAGTCAAAATATACTCCAAATGTTCTTTTGTCAAATATGTTTTTTCACCCAAGTCTATTGTTAAATTTCAAGCTTAGTATCCTATAGGAATGAAATGCAACACAATAGCTGAAATAAAATTCTTCTAATATAAAGTATGAGGGTTATAACTTGCATTCTCATCATGATTGCATAATGATGATTATTTTCATTTTAGGTGTACACATAGCCTATTAGCTAAAAAAATTATTTCTACACTTTTTCATCCAAATCCTAGATAACATCATCATAGCTACATGATAATCGACCTCATAGTGATCTGCTTTCTCATAGTCATGTATTGAATTAACTTGTTTGGTTGACATATAAGAGCTGAACATGCTATAGGTTATAGTCTAACATCCTATTTTACTATAAATATTTCATTTCTATCCTATGTTATATGATGCCATCCCTAATTTTTGTACTCACAATCATTCTCATTAATATTAGTGTTTATTCATGCATAATTGCATCACATAAATTGAACACTAATAACCTAAAATGCACTCACAAATATCTTCAAAAAATATAAATTTATTTCTACTCAATGTTTGAGTAGTATACATTTTGGAAATGATAAATCAATACTATTTATAAGGGTTATCAACACATGCCTAATTTGGAATTTGTTCTATGAATATTATTATTCACACATGAATAGGTGAAAATCTCCTCTTCAAAACTCTTTATTTTTCCTTTTTACACAAAACAAATCTGGACACCATGATGTATCTAGGTGAGATAAAATCAAAGTAGACCAACAAGATATGAAGAAATTCTTTTAACTTGTATTTTCTATTTTTTAGAGTCACACATCCTCAAAAAGGAAAAACTTTAATGGAAATCATTTACCTACTAACGGTATATTGCTTGGTAGCTCAGTCATTCAATGCACACCAATTGGAAATTTAGTTGTAGGGCTTGCATCCATCATATTTTTGGCATTAGGATCCATGATAGACATTACATTATTTTGTTTTGTCATTTAAATATGTTTTGCATTACGAAAGGATGTTTTTTTGTAGTTTTTTATTCCTGGGATCAATTTTTTTATTAAACACACAAAGCAAATAGTCTAAAAATAGAGATATTAATATTACTTTATCATATCATAGATTATCTAGTGCTAGTGGAGTAGAGTTTATATGTTTTAAATTTGAACTTGTTTTGACCTATCTGATATGATGATATCTAGAAACAAAATTATGGCTATGGATAATGGAGACCCATACATTTCTTTCTACTTTCAATCTCATTTGATGGAATGATACATAGTATCTATAAAGTGATCTGAAACATTGATGATCTAATATTTTTAGCAAATAACTTTCCCCAAATCCTCCACTTCTAAAATGACCTCATGCAACAAAACATTTAACATTATTCTAAATATCATTACGCATTGAACATTGCATGTTAGATCTAATCATTATTGTTCATACTAGTATAACCTCTTATGTGTTATTATAGTATTACTTTCTTACTCTAGATAAATTGTGAATAAATATGTATCATTTATTCATGCATACTAATCTCAAATGGAATGTTGTCTCATCAATTGTTAAATTTTCTCCTAAATATTGTCATTGCTATTGAAAGTCTATCACAAAATATACTATCTCTTGAAGTCTCTTCTACTAGCCCTATGCAAGTTGTTCGTCAAAGAACAATATTTATTTCACATCCTCCCTCTTTCTATATTGTATAATTAAACTACTATATTTAATATTATAACATAATTCACAACTTCATTAACCATGTGTTGTAGTGGCACTATTTCAACTATACCACGAACTACCATTCTAGGTTCTACCCTTACTTCAAATAAATACTATAACCTACTGGTTCATATAATTGTAATTCTAACTTTGGTGTATTAATCTCAAAATCCTCCTGTTCATCAATATCTTCAATTTTTGTCACTATCTCAACTTGTGAAATTTCATATACCCCCATTTTGTTAACTAAACTCCTTAACTAGTGGTAATACTATCACTATTCCTTGACATCTAATATCAGTTTTGAAATGTTTGGCTTTAAGTTTTTTAAACATATCACATTCTAGGGTGTAAAGGACTTAGTTTATTATGGTGAGGGATATGTTTCACAACTATTTATAGGTGACATGAACATCAATTAAGTCGGTGGTGGCATTGTCCTTGACACTGCTTACCTTGTTCTTTCGGGGCTTTTTCTCCTTTTCAATGGGACTTCATCCCCGAAAGTATAATCTTGCCCTTTATGGGTCAAAAGTTTCAAATAGGATTTTTTTACCTTATCTTGTGTGTTTTATGAAACATTTTCAAATCTATTGGCCCATACGCAATATTTGTTTCCCTATAGATCACTGGTATTGTATTTTCTTCCTGCTCATATTGAGGAAATATGTCAATGAGTAGTTTTGGTTAATAGAGAGCAAGTCTATTGACTCTTGGTGTCCATTTTGCATTTTTGAACTAGGTGTTTATCTTATAAGCCATAAATTCAACCTAGTTATATCTTGTAGGTTTGTACCTTTTGTAAAATCCTTGAATTAATTATAAATTTACATAGAAACTTAAGCAAAAACAAATGTCAATATAAAGGTAGGGACTAGTTGATACACGGATCTTGTTATTATTATTATTATTATTATTATTATTATTATTATTATTATTATTATTATTATTATTATTATTTCTTGCATTTTTAGATTCATGTGCATGTATTTTATTTCCAATTAACTAGATTATTTTAGCCACATGTTCAAAATGGTGGGTGATGTGTCAATAGTTCATTCGTACCAAATCTCAAGAAGTAACATTCATGGGAGGAATGGCCATCATTAGAGAAAGTGGTTTTTATGGCTGGTATTTGTGTATGGTTATAAGTGTAATGTGTATGGTTATAAGTGTAATAAAAGGCAACATTTTAAACTAGCATGCTGGGAGGAATAAATATATTTTATTTTGTGTAAATGTGGAGTACATGTCAATAAAATACATGTTATGTGGATAATATTTATTGATATGTTGTGTGGACAATATTCTAAGGGGTGTATGTATAAGTGTCAACTTTATTAGTAGTGGTGGCTTTTCATCTTTGATATTTATGAAATGTAGTGTTTGGTATATAATTTGTTTGAAATATATATATTAAATCTTATTTATTTTATATTTTATTGGTAAAATTTTATTTTTTTATCGTATATGTTTATTTTTTATTAATGAATTTTGTTTTTTTGTTTTTTTAATGATGTGTTATTGTGTGGAATCTTTTCCTATTGGATTAAAGCTTTTGGGATAAAATTATGTAATTATTTTCAAGACTAATGGTTCTATTTGTCTTTGTCTATGATGAAAATGTATTTCTAAGTACATTCATGTATTTTTCTACTATTAATGTCTATAGCATACTGAATGTGTAGTAGTGGTTAAATTTTATTATCCCCTATTCAAAATAATGTTTTCTCAAGATCTTTCTCATTTTAAGTCAATCTAACATAACAGACTAAAAGGTAAGAAGATCATTTCCATCATAAGATTGACTTTGTAAATGGTAAAGATAGTTGGGTTTGTTTTTACAATATATAATGTTAAAGGTTGATTTTTTATTTTATTTTATTTATTGTAGTGAATATTACACCTAATATACATTGATTAGACACTATGCATCTTTGAAAACATTATTTGTAATTTTGATCTACATTGAAAAATATCTCGTTGTGATTGACTATTGTGTTGATGTTTTTGTGATTTTAGTGTTGTGTGGCCTTCACATATATTGATTATATGTATGTTATTTTAATAAATATAGTTTTATTTTCCATTTTTTTATATCTATTCTGTCTATTTTATGAAATGAACCTTCAATTTTATTTGGTGGTTTCTCACTACTAATATGAATGTGGCAACAATCACGGGGCCAAGGAGTGATAGAGCCATGGGGTTATTTATTTATTTTTAGGAATTTTTAGTGAACTCCATGAATCCATTGACAATGTTTAGTCACTTGTGTCATGATTTTCTACTCTTGACATTGCAGAATGTGTGTTGTCACAAAATTATGGTATTATCTATGTTTATACCTAGATAGATTTAATGTTTTCATATATCATGAGCATGTCATGAAATCCAATTATGGAGGCATGGTTTCCCTATTTTATTATGATGTTTTATTCAATGATATATATGAATTCATTGAAAATCTTGGCCTCATACCTGTCAAAATATATTTCCCTTATAGGTTGTGACATTGAAAAAGGTTGGTTTTATCCCTATGTAGACCCAACAAGATTTTTTTATTTTGTTATATAATGGTTAGGTGGTTAAATCCCATGTAATGTCTTAAAAAGGACATGTGGAAATGATCCTGGGACTACACAATGATGGATACACAAAATTCCTATTGTTTTTATGTTAATTTTAGTGGTCTTCATGAATATGTTAAGATTCTTGGTTGTACATGTGTCACAATGTATTTGCATTATTATCAAATAGGCCATGACATTTCAAAGCCCTAATTTTATCATAGTCTAGACTAGGATGCTTATTAATTTTTGGGTATATCATGGGTAGGTAGTGAAATCATGTGTAATATGGTAGGGAAAAACCTATAAATAATCATCGAGATATGGGGAGATGGAGTCAAGGAGTCCATGTTTTGTCCAAAAGATTTTCTTAAATGAATTCCATTAATTCTTAGAATATGTGAGACCTTCAAATCATAAGTTGGATCCTTTACATTATTTGATTTATTATTGGATAAATAGAAGTGGTACATAACAAGCTTGTCCTTACATTTTATATGTGTAGTAGAAGAATAATGTATCATTTGGAATATGGATCAATTTTACTTCAAGAGAAAAAGATATACCTTGCTGATTTTGGTCAATTTTTTATTCAATTTGATATAACCAAAGATTACCCAATGTAAATGTACATGGAGATGTGGTAGACATAACCCAAACCCTTGTTTAAATTAATTTAAGACCATGTTTAACCCTAAAATGAAGGTCTCTCTAGGTTGAAGTTACCTATAGGCCTATTAAATGGGTATATATAAATGATAATTCATAAGGGTGATAGTAATATTTACAACATGTCAAATGGGTACTAATCATAGATATAAACATACACTAAATTTCTTATGCTGATAATAGGCTAAATATAAAAAAGTACAACTATGCTATGTATGGAAAAACAAATAAGTAATATAATTAGTTGTTTTTGATGTTAACATAGTTTTAGATCTAGAATATGTATAAATTAGAATGGAAGATGATTTTGGAATAGTCATTAGATTCCAGACTAGATGTTTCTGGAGATCTAGACACTAACATCAACATGGTATGATTATGTTGATGTTATTATTTGGGTTGAATACAAGTGTCTTCTACATAATACCTATTAAAAATGATGAAACACCTATATACTTTTATATTTTTATACACCTTTGCTCTGGTGTATTTAGATATATGCCATAGACTATCACTCCTCACAAATTTACAAAACCCCTAGTTCTTCATGTCCATGGTAACTTTGTGGGAAAATGGGTTAGTGGGCACACTATGTTGAGCTAACCCTAAAGACCCCTCTATCAATTAGTGCTACCTACATAGCCAATACTCCAAAGAGGACCTAAAATGGATGTAGTTCTCCCCTATATGTTGACTTGTGTGTGGATCATGTAATATGTGAAAATAAGTAAAAAAATGACTTGAGTTATAAATTTGTAAATAGATATTTTGGGTTTCTCCTTTAGTAATTCAAACCTATAAATGTGTTGTCCCTATTAGTGGTATGTAAATAGTTGAAAATAGGGAAGCTTTGCTTAATTGAATACTCTTTGGTATGAATACTAGGTATTATTATGTGTATCCTATGTTTTCCTAGGTGAGGAATGAATGAGGGTTAATGTTATATTTATATCAATCCCTTTGGAAAAGTGAATCTCATTAAATCACTTAGTTTTACAATTATGGTATGTTTGATTTATAAATAGGATGACTTTTGGGCACCAGACACTTATGTTGAGCTCTAATGCGAGCATCGACGTTAGTGTTTGTCCTAGACATTAGTGTCAAGGGAATAGGAAAATAAGTATAGGTTCAAAGATTATAGAGATTTAAGATAAGTACTTTTTAATCATTCTAGAAAAGATATAATGCATTAATCCTCAACATAAGATTTGGTTGGATTAAGAGATCCACCGAGGGGAAGAAGATAGAGAAAATATGAGACCTATGAAATCAAGAATAGGTCAAGAATTTAGAGGAACAACCAAGGTTTAAGACTTCCAAGTGTATAAGACTGAGGTGTTATTATCATATACATTTCCCCCCTTTAATCTAGTAATGAAATTTCTAGTTTAAAGGAAATGAATGTGTATGTGGATATGTATAACACACCTTATCTTTGTGTGTGCCCAAATTGAGTACTTTATTGGTCGATGACCTATAACCAAGAGCATGTTATAGTTTATAATCAATGTATATAATCTAAAATTGAAAGTAATTGAAATAGATTGAAATTAAAAGAGTATAACTTATGAGTTCAACTATATGTCGATATAAATGCCCTTCTTATTGGAAAATTGAATTGAAAAATATGTATTATTGTAAGGCTCTAAAACTAAGAGTAGGATGAATATATATAAATCTTGAAAGTACATATATCCAAGGAGATAGAGAAAGAGATTGGAAGGCACATTCCCCTAACCTTAAAACAAAGGTGAGTTTAAACCTGGTAGTTAAGATTATCTTAACCATGCTACTCAATGATACTTATATCCTAGTGAGGCTAGATGATACAATCAAGTCAAACCTAAAAATTTGGAAAGCATGAGTAATTTAATCACCTCAACCTTACCAAAAGGAGAACTAAATATTCTAGTAGATTATCTCAATAAAGTCCATAAAAGTCTGACCAGGGTATCAATACATAAAATTCTATATCTAAAATCGATTTGGATTTTGTAATATTAGGCACAAATTTCATATCATATGAACCTTATAATATGTCTCATGCTAAAAATATGTATAAAAATGGTACCAATGTATATAATTCTACCACAATTATGAATCTGAGTCATATAATTATGTACTTTGGCCAATTCAAAAAATTGTGTAAGTATGAATAACATGGAGAAGATGCCTCTATGACATGGCCCCACTAATATGCTTCCCTTTGACGTGACGTAAAGATAGGAATTGATAGTTACCTTACCTCAAAAGGATAATACAAATTTATAATCTATGAATGGAACCTTGTGGCATATAGAAGAAAAATGTCTAGGTAGATATATCCTTGAAATGCATAGAATCAATGTGATCACATGAAGGCCTAAGATGTGTGATAAGGATCATGGAAATTTCTACATAGTAACAATATGAGCTCAATAAGAAAACAAGTACACACACAATATCACTCAAAATTAAGTCAAAGGTCAATGGTCCAAGGAGACCACAAATAAGGGGCATGTTCAAATGTTTCATATTCAAAGGGCTATGACTTAGTCAAATGTCTAAAAAAGCAATAATGACATATTCAAATGTCCATAAAAAAATAATGACATATGAAAATGTCCAAGAAATCATACATATGCATGGGAGCCACAAGTAAAGGAGCATGTTCAGATGATTGAACAAGGAATACAATAGCAAGGCAAGACACTCAAGAAAGTGCATAAAGTAAAGCATAAAAAACTAGTATAAACATGTCATAGTAGCCCTTGAATCAAATGTATTAGTAAAAAATTTCAAGTGTATAGCATATTAAGTATTCTATGTAAAATATTATCATGGATAATAACATATTTAAGTACATATGTAATCTCAAACATGATAATGAAATGTGATCATTAAACCATATAACATGTGTGTATCATGATCAAATAAAATGGATGGCCCAATTGTCCATATGACATGAGTAAATGTAAGGCTCAACATCTAAAATAGGACGAGATAATTTATTTGTGTACGCATGTATCAAAATCAAATAGAAGTATGACACACATGTTTATGTAGAAGTAATTGATAATGCCATCCATCAACATGTAACTAACACATAGATGCCAAGGAGCCAATAAACATGTAGGTGCCTAAAATATTTTAGAATATTTTTAATTTTTTTGGTATATTTGATCTAATGGATGCTCATAGGTATCTCCCTACTTGTTACTTGAAAACCTTAATTTGGATCTTTTGCATTGTTTGCATCATGATTAGATCAGTTGAAGAGGTACATAACATATTACTCCTAATGTTTTTCATGTGTATTATAATAATTAATGATATCATTTGGAATATCTATTAATTTTTATTCATGAGGAAATGAAATACCTTGCTGATATGGATCAATTTTTGCTTTCATTTGGTATATCCAAAGGTTTCCTAGTATAAGTGCATATGGAGATGTGGTAGGCATAACCCAAACCTGTGTTATAATTAATTTAGGACCACAAGGAATTGGTATTATTATGTTACCCAAGGAGTATTTCCAACCTCCTTTTTCTTGTAAGTATTTTATATTAAATCTAATTTATTTTAAGCGTCTTATATTGCAAGTAGTATATGCTTGTGTAAGATCAATATGGTTATGCCAAAAATAAGTACCACCCATGTATAAACTAATTGTTAAATATTGTTGGCATGGATTTTTTTATGTTGTTCACTTTGATATTATTTATTGGCCCCATGTCAAGTAACATTTACAAACTAGTCATATAAAGATTTGGAATATCACATTTTTGTTCATAATGCTCCTTGGGTAATTTAACTCCTTCCTTTGTGTGAAGGATAAAATTTTTGTATTTGGAGGGAGGTATGTTAAGTTCCTTTGAATGAGTAATTATGAATGAAGTATATCTATGCACATCAATATATATCTGGATAAATGACTGATATTTTTTACTCAATGCTCTTTCCTTTAATGGGGAAAGAAGGCCTCTACAAAAGATAAATTGTAATTCCAATTTTGAGGGTCTAAATGCTAGATTATATGATATACTTTTGAATCACATAGTATAATCTTGAAGAGATTCATCATGACATTATTTGAAATTGTGAAAATTTGTTCTAATGTAAGTTTTGACATCTTGTGGATATTGAAATACATGAAAAATGCATCTTCTATTTAGAAAAAAATCATTAAGTAACCCTTTGGTAAACTATAGAACCAATTTTGAGCCTCATACAAAATGATCATATGAAAAAACTTTAGTGAAAGTTTGTCATCCTATTCCCATTGGCCAAACTAATGTACATAACATATCATGTGCTAAAATGGATCTTTATATGTTTCAAAGAGAGGTAAAATTTATATCTAAAAACTTTTTGGATACAAATATTCAAGTATACATTTTTAAAGAGGTTGATTATTAAATGAGGTTACATGTGCATTATCATTATGGAAATCCATTTGCATTTGAAGTATAGAAATATGTTTTTTAAGATTCCAAATAATGGTCATCACAGGAATAAGATATTCCTTAGGAATGGTGGTGTTTTTCATATGTGTCATCATTGGTTTCAACCCACCACCTTTTTTGAATCTAGGCATATGAGTACCATCGTCCTCATTTATAACAAGTGCAAGTTCAAGATCATTACATATAGGCTAACTTGGTAGTGGTATGGGATATTTCAACTTTGGTACTTTTGGAATATCATTTGAATAGCTTGGACCATTTGAATAATTTGTTTTATTTACTTTTGGTATAACAATTTGAGGTTGAACAATCTTTGATTAACGTCCCATTTTTGGTATAGATTTTGTTTCTAATGAAAGTATGAGGGAACCATCACCTTTTATAAGGGGGATATTATTTATGAATATAGGATTTATGGGAGTGTGAATTAACTCTCTTGAAATCATGTTCCCCTTATAAGTTATTTTAAATTATTCATAATTTATTTATGTGTTTGTCTAACTTTTTCATGATCAAATGAAGGAGCTTCTTTACCCATTTGTGTGGTAAATTGTGCATGAAGTACATGCTTAGATGATTTTACATTTTAGTTCATGATGGATTTTTCTAAAAGTCCTAAGCCTTCCTGAGATATATTATTTGTAATAACAATAGGATGAGTTGTAACTTAATCATGTTTGCCCAATCCTTAGCCTTTGTATCAATATTTCTACAAATATGAAAGGCCAAAATTGTATGATGGTGGTGTAAGAAGCATATGTAAAGGTACTTTATCTTCCTGAAGATGGATAAAATCATATCTTGAAATGGTGGGAACGTGGACATGATTAAAGGGATAACAACTACCACCATTCAAGGCTTTTAGATTAGATGCTTTAGTAGTTGGAAGGATACAAGCGTAATCAAGTTTTACCCCTTATTTGATATAAAGTTGGATATTTTCATAATTATATTCATCAAATCAATAAATATCATCCATGATAAGAGATATGAAATACATAAAGATTAGGATGAATAAAGTAATAAGAATCTTATAGGGTATGCTTAGGTAGAAATATTGTTCAAAGATTCAGTTCAATAAATATTTAACCCTAAAATGAAGGTATCTCTAGGTTGAGCTTACTTAAAGACTTATTAAATGGGAATATATAAATGATAATACACAAGGGTGATAATTAGATCTATAACAACCCATTGGGTGTTAAACTTAGATATAAACATGCATTGGATTTATTATACTAAGAATAGACTAAATATATAAAGTAAAACTAATTTTTGTATGGAAATGATAAATAAGTAATATACTTAGTTGGTTTTGATGATAACATAATAATGGATATAAAATAGATAGACTTCAGGCTGAAAGATGATTTTGTAATAGTTAATAGATTCTAAATTATACACTTTTAGAGCTCCAAAAATTAATGTCAGCCTCAGATGGTTGTGTCAATGCTACTATCTATGTTCGACATAGGTCTCATGTAAAAAATAATTATTTGAAAAGGGTGTGACTACCTATATGCTTCTATATTTGTCTTCACCTTCAATCAGATGTATTTAGATCTAGGCCATGGACTCACTCATGAATTTACAAAATCCTATTTCTCCATTTCCATGATGACCTTGGGGGAAAATGGGTTAGTTGGCACATGATTTCGACATAACGCCAAATACCCCTTTGTTAGTGAGTGTTTCTTACATATACAATACTCTAAATAAGGACTCAGACTAATTTAGTTCTCCCCTACATGTTTTTTTATGTGTGAACCATGTAATAGGTGCAAATCAAGTACAAGAATGATGTAGCTTATAACATGGAAAATCAAGCTCTTAGGCTAATCATTAAATAATTCAAACCTATATATGTTTTTTCCCTATGTATGGTATGTAAATAGGATAAAATAGATAAGCTTTGAATAATTGGATGCTCTTTGGTATGAATACTAGGTATTATCATGTGTATCCTAGGTTTTCCCAGGTGAGGAAAGAATAGGGTTGATCTTATATTTATATCAATCCATTTTGGAGATGTAAGTTTCATTAAATAATGTAGGTCAACCAAAGGATATGCTTCATTTACAAATTGAATGACATTATGCCACTAGACACTTGCATCAAATTAGGACACTAACATTAACACTAGTGTATGTCATGAACATTAGTTCCTAGGGAGCAAGAAATTAGGTACATGCTCAAAACTTGTAAAGGTAGATGATAAGTGAAATTTATGCATTATAGTAAAGATAGAAGTCATGAGGCATCAACATAATACTATTTGGACTAAGAGACAGGCCCAAAAGTAAAAGATAAAACAGATGCAAGACTTTCAAAAGTGAGAAAATCTCTAGAGTTGAGAGGAATGACCAAGGTCTAGGTTTTGTAAGTGTAAAATACTAAGGTATTATATAATCCATAAATATCATATATATACCACAAGTAATTAGTATTTTTATGTTGCCGAAGGAGTCTTTCCAACCTCCTTTGGTTTATATGTATTTTAGGTCAAAACCAAGTTGGTGTAAATGTCTTATATTACAAGTAGATTTTTCTTAGGATCAACATGGCTATGCTAAAAATAATCACCACTTATCAATAGTTTGATTTTTAAAACATGTTTGCATCGATAATTGTTGGGTTCATCAACTTTGGATGTTTGAATAGGATTTGAGCCTTTGGTTAGCCCCATATTGAGTAAATTTTTTAAAGCTCCCATATAAAGAATAAGAACACCACATTTTTGTTGATAATGTACATTTGTTAATTAATCTCCCTCCTTTGTGTGAGGTATAGAAATTGTTTAATTATAAGAGGATACGTGAAGATCCTTTGGATGAGTAAGTATGAATGAATCATATCTACGCGTACCCACATATAAATTAGGTAAATGACTCATGTTATTTGTCTAATTCTCTTTATTTAAATGGATAAATAAATCCCTAACTAAAAATGAATTAAAATTCTAAATTTGGAGGTATAAATGCTAGTTGATATGATGTACTTTTGAATTGAATGGTATAATCTTGAAGGGTTTCATCATCACATTATTTAAAATTATTCAAATTATCTATTAGAAGATTTAGAACCTTATGGATATTAAAATCCATAAGGAATGCATCTTTTAATTGTGATAAAGTGGTTAATTAGACCTTTGGTTGGATATAAAACCAATGATGAGATTCATCAAAAATGTTCATATGGGGTACTTTTATTAATAAATTTTCATCATTTACCCATTGACCAAAAGAATGTACATAGTTAATCATAATGTATAATGGTTCTCTATGACTCACAAAGAGAGGTAAATCTAGTAGGTGAAAATATTTTGGATACATATACTAAAGTATACATTATGTAAGAGGTTTATTGTTGAATGATGTAACATTTACATTAGTATTATGGGAATCCATTTCCATTTGAAGTATAGAAAACTATTATTGAAGATCCTCAGTAGTGTCCATCATAGAAATAAGATACACCATGGTAATGGTAGTGTTTGGCATAGGTGTTATAACTTGTTCTAATCCACCACCACTCTTGAATTTAGGAATATGAGTATAATCATCATCATGGATAATAAGTGCAACTTCAAAGTCACTAAATTTAGGATACTTAGGTAATGGTTTGGGATCTCTAAATTGGGCCACCCTTGGTATATCATTTAAAGAGCTTGGTTCATTCACATTTAGTAGATATATAAAAATTGGTATTTTAGGGAGATTTGATAAAGGCACCTCTTTTAGTATGGTAAAAACCTTTTCCATGAATGAATATTATAAGAGATAAAGATCCATTGGTTTAAATACATTGGTTGATATTGGTAATATTGTAAGGTATAGAACATTAGGAGTCTTTGAAACTTCAAGTTTGTAATTCTTCCCTCTTCTTGGTCCCTTGAAGTTACTTGGTAAAGATGTCATGATGTCTTGGTTAACTTTGTGGAAATTTTCAATATCAAATGATGGTAGAAAATAATCATCACCCTTAACAAGGGGGATACTATTTGGTAAATTTTGAATCATATGGGTTTGATTAATTTTAATTGAAGGAATACCCCCTTTATTTTCAATTTGTAAATCAACCATAATTTCCCTATGTAGTTGTCAAACCTTTTGATGATCATATGAAAGAGAATCATAGTCATATGTATCCATTTTTGTGGTCGAGTCTACATGAAGAACATGATGCAATGTCTTTCCCTATTAGTGAATAATAACTTTTACCTAAGATTACCATTTAAATGATGGTCATATAGTGGGTTCAAGATGGTATCTAAGATCACCTTGATTACATTTTTCAAGTCCAGGCATCACATATTCCCATTTGTATCCATCTAGTATTATTTGATACATTTTTATCATGAGATATAACTTGAAAAATATACATTTATTCTATTTTAGATTGATCCCTTGGTTCAATATATTTGGCCATGGAAGAATTATTTATTTTATTGTTTGAAATAAAATAAAAGAGATAAATCGAGCATAAAATAAGAAACCCTAGGAAGTAGCACTCTAACTGATTTTGCATCCATACATTTCCAATTCATGAAAATTTTAACACTAAAATATAGATAAAGGAAATATAAGGTTAAATGGGATAAAGATAGCCTAAGGCACAAGGTTGATAAAATATCTCTATAACAAGAAAAACTTATGTAAAACATATACTACTTTTATTATGTGGAGATATGTTATAAATGGAAAGCATAGCTATACTAGATATTACAATGATACTAAAAATAAGATACTTAACTAGTTTTGATGTTAAAACATAAATGGATTTAAAATAGGAAAAAATTAGACTAGATATTAATTTTGGATAAGTTTATTGAATATATAAATTGTACCTATATATCCATGAACACTTGAATCAACTTAGGATAGTTGTGTTGATACTTCTATATAAATTGGATGTAGGTGTATATTATGAAATACTTGTTGAAATTAGATGCAACCACCTAGATGATTTTGATTTTTGATGGAGGAGCATCTACATACATCTTCCTGCAAGACATGGTTAAGTTGGGATTAGTATTAAATAGGCATGCAAGCTTTAGTCATGTTTGAATTCAAATTCAAATTATTGTATTTTCCCTCCAAAATGTTGTTAATGAGGAGTAATTGTAAAAGTTACGGTAAAAAGTCAATATAAAAAGTAAAAGAGTGAAAGTGGTTAAAGGAGAATCTCCTACATTGGAGTTTTTGAGCAAATAAAGGAGGAGTGGTTGAAAATATTTCAACCTAGGTATATTGTTGCAAATTAAAAACTGTGTTTGTTTTGTCTTGAGCCCAAGTTGGGCATAGAGGTTAGAGAGAAGGCTCTTCAAAATAGAAAAATAAAATTTATTCAAAGAGACAGAGGGATGTAGAGAAGAGGGAGAAGGAGCACCTCATTTAGAGAGGAAAGAAAGAGATAACCAAGAGATCAAGAATGTAAGAGAAAAGGACAGAGAGAATATTTGGATGTGAGGACAAGAAGAGGGAATGACGTGTCTAAATAAGGCATTGGAAGCCATTGATCATGATCATGGATGTATTGATACCTTATTTGTAATTGCTATTGTTTTATTAAGAAAAATGATGTTGATTTTCATGTGAATAAATGAAAACAATGATGTCATTTGTAGAACTCTGGTTTAAGCTGTAAGCAAGCCTTTGTGTATGTAATTTCCCTTAAGAGATTAAAGAAAAATGATCACCTGATGGTGTAAGATATGCGTGAGTCACCTTTCAGTGTATGCCAAGAACAAGTTGAAAATGATACTATATGATCAATAGATCTAAAGAACTTTGTATGCAATAAAGAACCTTAAACAGGGTCTGCACAAGGTATCCCAAGACAAACACAATGCATTGTTAAGAATGGTTTAATATGAAAAAAGTGCATGGAGGTTATAAAAGTATGAAGATAGGTCTGTGAGATAAGGGTAGACCTAAATGAAGAAGAAATAGACTTTGGAAACCTTGTGGATATCTTAAGTCCCCAAAGTTTACTGTCGGGCCTGTAGGTGACTGAGACAGGTAAGTATACTGAGTTTTGTAAGTTCTGATAAGGAATTGAATTGATTTATGTATGAGATCAAGGGAATGGAAGAGAGTATATATTACCTAAGGAACTAATGTATTGGTGGAGTGTTTGGATAAGTATATTGACCACAAAAATTTGTAAGAGGCATTGAAACCCTATTGACTGTCACAAGCAACACAGTCAAGGTAAATTAGATTTACCTTGGTTGGAATATAAGAAGAAGGATAACATGGATTGGTAATGGATTTGAAAATTTGAGTAACACCTAGATAGACCTCATTCATCTAGTTTGGTTCCTTTAAAACCTTCAAAACACTCCCAGTTTCATTTAATAAGCTGTCAGCCTGTGTGGACAGAAGACTAGGCCACAGTTGGAAGAATGGGTGTATCCCAAGATTTACCTAAAAAAAACTTTTGAAATTTTATGTGTAGATGAGCCTTGGAGATATGAATCCAATGCAAGTGGTTTCATATCTAATGGAGAAGTGTGGAAAAAAATATGGTCAAAATAAAGACCTGCAGTTCTGAGACAACTCAGAAAAACATGTTCTCATGTACTAAAGAGCACATAACTTTAAAAAGAATGCTCAGAATGACTTGAAATTTAATAGGTAGTTGGGTAATAAGGTTATTTACTTGATTCCAATGTTTTAGGTCTTAAAATTCTGTCCATGAAAATATATAGAGGACTATATTTTCTAAAAGAGACTGTAAGTGAAACCATATTTACTCATTTTAAGAAGGAGAAAGGATTGCATACATAGAAGATGTTATTCAATGGTTGTAATTATCAACCAGTATCTTGGCATTGAGATAAGAGAAAAATTTCATCAAAATAAAAGAACATAGTCTAATGAAGAAGTGACATGTTGGTAAGATAACCTGAGGTGTAAACAAGGTGAGGGTTACAACATTTTTGGTATCAGAGATTGAAACTCTTGGGATTTGCTAATTGATCATGTTTTCTAATAAGTTGCTACAAGATCGAGAAAAGGATCAAAATAATAGGATGCAAAAGGCCTAGGTGAGATCAAGGAGATTGTCAAAAGACCAGTCAAGGAGAAAGGCTTGGGTGAGACAAGTGGACCAAAAAACTATGGTGCAAAAGACCTAGGTGAAGACCTGAAGTGACCAAAAGACCAAGGTGGAAAAGACTTGGGTGAAGATATTAGAAATGGAAATATTGCTGAGAAAAGAGTAGAGCAGCAAGGTACATGAAACTATCAAGAAGAAAACAAGCATCCAAAAGAAGAAAGGTATGACCAGTATTGAAATTGATAAAAAGATTGCTAGTTTGAAGAGAGAGCTAGTTAAGATTAAAGATGAATATGAGTCTTGGATGCAATTGAATAGGAAAGCATAGGTAAGGCCAATGAGGAAAAGGTTGAAATGGCTAATTGATCTCCTAGTGAAGAGGAGAAAAAGGCAAAAGAAGATTTCCATGAAAAGTAAAGCCCATAAAGGCAAGAGTGTGAGCAGGCTACTAAATGAGCAACAAGAAGAAGAAGTTGTGAAGAAGGTTCTCATTGTGGAGAACAAGAGAAAATAAGAAAGAAAATATAAAGTTTCAGGAAGAACACTTGAGAAGATGAGAGTGTTGATGAAGAGAGCACTCATAGGGACCTTGTGGTCTCTTGTTTTTACATCTAATGTTGTCTTTGAATGGGTAATTACAGGTATGAGCAGCTTTGTGCAGAAGGTCCAGAGAGAGGCCTTGAAGATTGAAGAGATTGGTGCAAGAGAAGACACCAAGTGCACAAGTGAATGTCTAAGAGAAGAAATTTTTTGCTGTTGTTGATAAGGAAGAAGGAGTACATTGTTTAATGCATGGGGAAGGTGTTGAGGACCCCATACAAGTAAGAGAAGAGATAGAAGATGAAGATGAATTCCATGATGCCATGGCATATCAAGAAGAGGAAAGAGAACAATAAAGCACAAAGGAAGAGAAAGATTGCTCCATGGATCAAGCTATCAAAGAGGTAAGTGAAGTGTTAAGACCTGATTTTGATTATTATTATGAGCATAAAGATGTTAATACATAGGTTAGAAGAGGCAAGAGGAAGATGAAGTCCTCACACAAAGCAGTCAATCATGGATACGTAGTGCCTAAGTGGATGGTGAAGCACACAAGCAAGCAACAAGTAAGCAAGCAGGCAAGTTTACCTTATAAGATTGGATTTTTTCACATTCCTAATATGAATGTAGGTGTGAAAGAAAATAAAAGGACAAACAAATTTGGTTTTTTAGTATTGTCACAAGAGCATGGTTACAAGATGCCTAAATGGCTTTTGAAGTCAATTGATAAGAGAAAGAATCAAATGTGGGTTCCTAAGAAGGCAAAAAATGAAGAAGATGTGAGTGTTGAGGCAACAACACCAAGAATTCAATGGAAGAGGATTGAAGGTGATTCAAGAAACCAAGAGAATGAAGGTGAGATGGTGAGTATGGAAGAGGCATTCCATGAAGACGGGATGCTTGAGAGGTATACCAAAGAGGTAAAAGGTAAACAAATTGTTTATGATGATGTGTTTGAATCAGTTAATGATCCTTTCATGAGAAATGAGGTATGTAAATTGTCTATGAGGACTAATATTCAACAAGGAGAGAGTTCCAAATGGATGGATGATGAGGAAAGGGGAGAGTATACAACAAATCAATGTCTCATTGAATGCAAGAAACAAACAAGATGGCTTCAAAGAGAACTTGAAGAGAGTAAGGAGGCACAAGGTAATGGTGTTTCAATTGCTTTTGATAAGTGTACTAATGAAGAAGTTGGTTTATGTGAAGACAAGCTAAGAAAAGATGAGATAAGGGGTAAAGGACAAGTAATCCTTAAGAATGAAGGACCCAAGTTTGATGAAGAGAATGGTGAGATAGATGAGATATCACTAAAGGAGGAGTTGAGAATGTTGGAGGAGTTGTTTGGTCATTCAAGAGAGATGAATGAAGGTACAAGCCATGGTGAAGACACCACTGGGAAGAGTGAAGCAATAAAAGAGCAAACCCAAGAGGCAAGGATAGTTTTGATACAGGAACAAGAACAAGAAGGTAGCCAAGAGGCTTCATGGACTAAATATTTTGATTCTAAGGTGGCTTTGAATGTTTTGTATGCAGGTATGAAGGTTTCTAAATTGATTGACATACATGAGTCATTAGAGAAGCTCATGAAACAAGAAGAAGAAGAACAAGATATAGAAGACATGTATGAATATGAAGAAGCATGGAAGTGGGAGATGGTAGTTGAGAAAGAAATGAGAAGAAGGACATATCTAAAGAGGAAGAAAAGAAAAATGAAGGAACAAAACTATTCCAAACAAAGACAAGCATTGGTATTTGCAACAAGACCTTGGGATCCAGGGATAGAGTGAAGACTAAAACATTGAGGAGATATCTCATTTAAACTAAGGTTCAAATTATTTCTAGAGGGACAGTATGATGTAGGAGCATCTACATAGATCTTCTTACAAGACATGGTTAAGTTGGGATTAGTCTTCACTAGGCATGCAAGCTTTAGTCATGTTTGAATTCAAATTCAAATTATTGTATTTTCCCTCCAAAATGTTGTTAATGAGGAGTAATTGTAAAATTAAAGGTAAAAACTCAATATAAAAAGTAAAAGAGTGAAATTGGTTAAAGGATAATCTCCTACGTTGGAGTTTTTTAGCAAATAAAGGAGTGGTTGAAAATATTTCAACCTAGGTATATTGTTGTAAATTAAAAACTGTGTTTGTTTTGTCTTGAGCCCAAGTTGGGCATAGAGGTTAGAGAGGAGGATCCTCAAAAGATAAAAAGAGAATTCATTCAAAGAGATAGAAGGATGTAGAGAAGAGAGAGAGGGAGCACCTCATTTAGAGAGGAAAGAAAGAGACAACCAGGACATCAAGAATGTAAGAGAAAAGGACAGAGAGAATATTTGGATGTGAGGACAAGAAGAGGGAATGAAGTGATTAAATAAGGCTTTGGAATCCATTGATCATGATCATGAATGTATTGATCCCTTATTTTTAAGTGCTCTTTTTTGATTAAGAAAAATGATGTTGATTGTCATGTGAATAAATGCAAACAATGATGTCATCTGTAGAACTCTAGTTTCAACTGTAAGCAGGACTGTGTGTATGTAATTTCCCTTAAGAGCTTAAATAAAAATGATCAGCTTATGGTGTAAGATATTCATGAGGTACCTTTAGGTGTATGCCAAGAACAAGTTGAAAATTTTATTATATGATCAAGAGATATAAAGAACTTTGTATGCAATAAAGAATCTTAAACAGGGTCTACACAAGGTATGTCAAGACAAACACATTGCACTATTAAGAATGGTTTTACATGAAAAATAATGCATGGAGGTTATAAAATTATCAATATAGGACTATGAGATAAGGTTAGAACTAAATGAAGAAGAAATAGACTTTGGAAACCTTGTGGATATCTTAAGTCCCCAAAGTTTACTCTCAACCCTGTAGGTGACTGAGACAGGTAAGTATACTGAGTTTTGTAAGTTATGATAAGGAATTGAATTGATTTATGTATGAGATAAAGGGAATGAAAGATATTCTAGATTACCTAAGTAACTAATGCATTGGTGGAGTGTTTGGATAAGTCTATTGACCACAGGAATTTGTAAGAGGCATTGAAACCCTGCTGACTGTCACAAGCAACACAGTCAAGGTAAGTTAGATTTACCTTGGTTTGAATATAAGAATAAGGCTAAGATGGATTGGTAATGGATTGGAAAATTTGACTAACAACTAGATATACCTCATGCATCTGGTCTGGTTCCTTGAAACCCTTCAAAACACTCCCAGTTGCATTTAATATGCTCTCGGCCTGTGTGGACAAAAGACTAGGCCACAGTTGGAAGAATGGGTATATCTTGAGATTTACTCAATAAAAAAATTTGAAATTTCTTGTGTAGATGTGCCATGGAGTTATGAATCCAATTCAAGTGGTTTCAGTTCGAATCGAGTAATTTTGAAAAAGATATGGTCAAAATACAGACCTGCAGTTCTGAGACAACTCAGAAGAACATGTTCTCATGTACTAAAGAGCACATAACTTTAAAAAGAATGCTCAGAATGACTTGAAATTTACTAGGTAATTGGGTAATAAGGTTATTTATGTGACACAAATGTTTAAGGTCTTAAAATTTTGTACATGAAAATATATAGAGGACTGTATTTTCTGAAAGAGACTGTAAGTGAAACCTTGTTTACTTGTTTTGAGAAGGAGAAAGGATTGCATACATAGAAGATGTTATTCAATGATTTTAATTATCAACTAGTATCTTGGCATTGAGATAATATAAAAATTTCATCAAAAGAAAAGATCATAGTCTAATGAAGAAGTGACATGTTGGTAAGATAACCTGAGGTGTAAACAAGGTGAGGGTTACATCAATTTCTACATCACCTTCACTCTTGTGCATTCAAATCTAGGATGTGGATTGTTGCTTCTTATCAACTAGAAAAACCCTAGTTCTTTATCTTCATAGTAACTATGGAAAAAATGGGTTAGTGGAATCACAATGCTAAGTTCCCCCAAAGACCCCTCTATCAATTAGCGTTGCCTACATAGATAATACTTTAAGGATGTCCTTAGGCTTATGTAGTTCTTCCCTACATGTTAGCTTGTGTGTGTATCATGTAATGTGTGATAAGAAAGTACATAAAGTGACATAACTTGTAACATGGTAAATATGGCTCACTAGATGTTCATTCAGTACTTCAGACCTATAGATGTGTTGTCCCTATTACTGATATAGAAATAAGATAAAATAGGGAAGATTTGCTCACTTGTGTACTTGATTAAATGCCTTTGGTAAATTACCTTATGAGTTGTTTGGTCTATGCTAGGTGAATAATGAATGAGGGTTGATCTTTTATATATACCAATCCCTTTGGGTAATATATCATATTAAATAATTTTGTATAAAATTTAAGATACATTTGATTTGTGGGTAAGTGCACCAACTTGGTCGACAAAAAGGGGCCTACCCATGGACATGATTTTTAGAAAATTTCATACATGTAAACTTATGTAGATAATTAGAGATAGCTACACTGAAAATTTGAAGATGGTATACAAACATGAATTGTAGAATTTTAATTATATTTTCTAAAAAACTATTTTTTTTAAAAAATGGTTAAGTATAAATAAGTTAAACATATAAAATTTGAAGAGGATCTCCTTTTCTTTTTGAATTGAATTGTACCATTCTGTGTGACCTACCATTTTTTGAGCATCATTTAATATTATTATAAAAACTTTTGTGAATATTTATATTAGACCTTCTAGTGTGTTACAATTATTTTTTATATTTTTTGATGAATAAATGTTTTATTAATTTTTCAATTACATATGTCCTAAAAAATAACAAAAAATGGATAGTCATCCGTATGATCCAGCTTAGCTACCTCAAAAAAATGAAATTTGATTTTTTTTGAATTTGTGTAGAATTTAGCCTAGTTTTTTACCATATAGATTTTTTTTGTATTTGTATCAATGAATTTTTTTTTAGAAAAACATGAATAGGCATGTATGGTTGAGGCATGTAGTGGCCTAAAATTGTGTTGTTAGAAACAAATATATTTTGAACCCTTAAAATATCCCAAAAGATTATAAAAATTAAACATTTAGAAATAAGATGATGTGCTCATTCAAAAGGTAATATTTTTTTTAAATTTTTTTTGTTCAAATCCATAGTGTATTTGGTGATTGAAGTTTAAATTTCCTAGTTTTTCCTAAAACTCTTAGTCTCAGCTATAGATGCACAATCCCAAGACTTTGGTTCAAAAATCCAAGACATTTCCAAGCCTAAAGGCTCATTTTAAAATTCAAATTCAAATAATGCATATGCATTATATAACATGTAGCCATTATTTGATGCAAAAAAGAACATGTACACATTATATAACACATACACATTTCTTTGAAATGAAACCAAACAAACAAATTTCATGTTTATTATGAGGAAAAGGTCCCATTAATCATGCATCCTTATAGGGGAAATGTCAAATGTTGTGTTTCTTATAGGGGAAAGGTCCCATTAGCTTTGGATAGTGAATTATCATCGCATTAGACTTAAAAAATTTTACCCATTTCAATATGTCATGTTAACTACTTATAACTGAGGTTTCAAGGTCTAACACATTATACATTTGAAAATATAACTAATTTTATCATGAGATGTCATAAAATGCATTTTTCAACCTATTATCAAAACATAAACTTTAATGTACCAATAGTTGTGCATTAGAGTATCAATACATGACAATTAGTTGTCAAGATGTGATTGGTTACTTTTAATTTTATAGAATAAATGTTGAACAAGTATTAGATATTACATGTTCAGCTTCTGGTGCACTTTATTATTTATATACACCAATATGTTTTGTTAATAGAATATTTGTTAACATAAGCCTTGTTCAACAACTGAAACAAGCACAACTATTAGGCTCTTTCCCCTAGTAGGGCAAGGATATACCTTACCACCTTACTTGCTTAAAAGCCTACTTGTCCTTAAATTTTATACATTTCTTATTGATATTATCCTACTAGCCTAAAATCATATCTTACCTTTCGTTGTTTCTTTGATATCTTTTACCAGACCCCTCTATTTATAAATTTTGAAATAATTATTTCAAACCCATTGAATTGGGCTATGTAGTATAGATAATCTTGTGTAAGTAGAAATAAGAATTGAGCCCTTGGTGTAACAGTGCATCTCTCTACTATCTATTTCAATAATGATATCTAGTGGATCCCAATACCTATGAATCATGTCTTGGATTGTCTAAAAAACGTTCCTAAAATGTGTTGAATAAAATCGCTTAAGTTTCCTCCAAGCTCACTTAGTGCATGTAATTCAATAGATGCATTTTGAGGTCCCAATTGAAACTCTAATAAGATTCTTCAATTTCTAAAATTATTAAAGTTTGACTTGCCTAATGTATTCAAATAGATTATTAAAATTTTACTTAAAATTAAGATCTCTTTTGAAAATATGGTTAATCCTCCATTCCATGCACCTCCTTCATCTACCCCTCCATCATAGATGGGGTAACCATGAACTACTCCATCCATTCCCATGTCATCTGAATAGTGTGTCTTTGATATGGGACTAGCCCTAGCCACACCATGGATGCAACAATTTCAATCTCAAAAATAAGCTAGATAATACTTGATGCTTATCAATATTATATAGAGTTTTATACCTTAATATGTAATTAGGATGGTAATCTATGAAAGTAGGATGATGGACCTACAATGTATGTACATGTTAAATTCTTAAATATTTTGGTCAAGTTGGGCACATGTTTTGTTTTATATAAGATGTGGTTTTGAGCTCAATAAACTTGAAATGGTCACATGTATCCATTAGTGATGATGTGGTTTTAAGATGTCTTACCTATAGTGATGAATGTATAGATTAGAAAATATCTAAATGCACTAGGGACTTTATTCAAAACAATTAAGGGATGGCGTAGACTTGACATTGACCAAGTAAAACATATGTATAATTTACCCCAACTCAAACTCTATTGAACTTAATCAAGATATATATTAAACCTATGACAATGTCCCCTAAATCTAAGACCTGCTTCCCCTCAAGGATGATGCTAAGTAGAAAAATCCAATAATTATTCATGTGGATGATGAACTACTCACTTCATATATATGGTTGATCAAAATTGAATACCAATGTGCACCCACTCGCTAAAGGTTTCAATATTATATATATTTTGTACATATATCTTCAATCATATTCTTCATATTTCATTGTAATTAACTTAAAACTTATGATGTGGATTGCAAGAAAGTAGTACATGTGTCTCAAAATTCTTTATCCATCTTAAGATTTGAGGTTGAGTCTCATCTATATTACTGAATTGCGTTCTCTTTTATGTGTAGGACTTAATACGAATGTATGTTTTGGGATCTCTATCTAGGCAATTCAAGGCAAAGGGATATACATAATTTGAATACATACTTGTAGAAAACTGATAACATTCTATGCTTGATTAGTTCAGATGGGAATAAAAAGGGCTCTAGATGACAATTTTTGTATAGTAATGGTAATTTAGAGGCTTACACCATGTGAATTATTTAATAGACATGCTTTTATTGGATCAATGTCAATCTTTAAACATTATTGGCTTCTATGTATGTATGCATGAATGTATTTATGTATGTATGATATATTTATGAATAGGCCTTAGTTTCATTGGTTGACTCAGTGATGGAACATGTCTAAGTATAAAAGATGTGCATATCTAATAACTCTAACACTTCTTTAGGTGTACTAGACCTACAAATGTGTGAATATTCATTAGATTGGGTGTCTTGAGGTTTTAACAAATATGATGCTTCTAGGAAAAGTGATAATTTTATCTATAACATAAATATATATGTATACAAGATACACACGTGCATATGTATATCTAATTAGATTAGGCCTCATAAGGATCTAATATAGATTTGTAATGATTCTAAGACCTGACACCTCTAGCATTCCTGATACTTCTGAGCATTTATGAGGTACATATGGTGATATGTAATTGGATTTGGCCTCTTAGGGCATTGTCAACTCTAAAACTTCCAGGACTTGATGCATCTCTGATAGCTTTAACACTTTTAGGTGTATGAGGTACACACATGGTATAACAATGTTTAATTATAGGGAAAATTCAATCAAGGAGGCATGGGAGTCCAATTGGAACCCCTGCTTGACATAACTATAAGATCATGATATATACATGGTTTGGGATAAAATTAAGTACAATTCTATTTATTATGAATTGAAATAATTAGTCAATTGGTTCAATTAGGGATGTGATTTGGGAAAAAATGAGCCCTTAAACCAAATTTATTTCCCAATCGATTATATAATCTAGATGCAACATGTATGACTTAATTGACCCTAATTTAATAAAAAATACAAATCCAAATGAAATTGTGGCCAATTTCAACCCATTGAACCTACATTAGAGTCTATGATGTGATTGAAAGGGCTAAATTAGGGCATGTTTCATGATGTGTTAATTGTAAACCCTAATTTTATCATGAAATATATACATGTACAAACCCATTACACTAAACCCCTAACCCTAAATCCCAATTTTATAATAAATGCATAAATTCATGAATGAGATTAGTGTCATTTTGTGAATCTATTATTCACCTAGTTTTTTAAGGACCTATGATGGGATTTAGGGCAAAATTAGTTCATTTCATCTTACATATTGAGCCTTATTACATCATTCATTAGTCTTTATACTTCATAGTCTTATCATGAGTCTTATTGAATCATGTATTGGAGATTGATGCATCATATTGGGGATTTATGCATCATATTAAGCCTTATTGCATCATATGATAGCCTTATTACATCATATTGAACCTTATTACATCATATGCTAGCCTATTTGCATCATATTAGAGATTTATTTCATCCTATGATAGTCTTATTTCATTACATGATATTCTTATTGAATTGCATGATAGTCTTATTACATCATATTGAGCCCAATTGCATGATATGATAGCATTATTACAACATCTAATAATATTATTGTATCATATTATGTATGTATACATCATATTATAGTCTTATTGAGCCTTATTACATTATATTATAGTATTATAATGGAAAAAATGCTTGAATATGAGCCTTTTTGCTTGTTAGTATAATATATGGCTATACTTCAAGGAACACCTATGCATTTACATAATGCATATGCATTCGTTAGAGTACAAACAAAAACTCACTTTTCAACTTCTATTTTTATCCCTAATCGAGAATGTTGTCCCTACAGACATTCCCTGCGTACTCTACATACTTTCTTGGTTCAAGTTTTTTTAGCAACCCACATTTGAAGTACTTTCTTAGTTGTTTTTGTTAAAATGGGCTGTGGTTCACATTTAGGGAGGACGAAGAAGTTGAAGAACAAAATATCAAAGTAATTAGAAGAGTTGAGAGAAAAAATAAGGTATGAATGCAAGCAATCCATTCCATACAAAGTAAAAACACTAACCCTGATGAGCCAAATGCCTTAGATAATGAAAAAAATGACAATAATCAATTGAATAATGATGAAATTTATAATAATGAATTGAATTATGATGAAATTAACAATAATTATGATGAAATTGACAATACAAAATTTGATAATGTTAAAAATTCACATTCAAATTTTAAATTTTTTGATTATGTTGATGAAGAGCCTATGCATGATACTTCACCCACAAACAATGAAGAAAATTTAATGGATTGTAATAATGATGAAATTAATAATTAAGAAAATTTCATGCAGACATATAATGAAGAAATAAAAAATGAAGAAAATATCATTGAAACATATAATGATTTTGAAACACCCTTTGAACATATTCTACCAGTAACAACACCTTCAAGAATTGTGTACAGAAAAGATAAGTACTTAATTTAAGTTGATGAAAATATTTTTAAACCAATGCATAAAAAAATGTTTGACCACCATTCAAGAAGATTGTCTCAAAAAAATTTGGGATAGTTTCTTTAATAATTTGGAGTATGATAGTCAAAGCAATCAATTATTTATTTTGTTGATGAAATCACATAAGATGAGACCTATAATGTACACATTATGACTAAAAAAATCTAACATGGATAATGAAAATAATGAAATTGTTGAAAATATACAGGATGCATATCATATTATAGGCCAAAAATCATGTAACAAAGATTATAATGTCTCCTGATGTATAATGACAACTTGTATAGTAAGTGCTAAAATAGGGAAAAAATGATTGATTTCAAAAACAAGTCAAAAACCTGATATAAATAAAAAACATTAATGAAATCAATTTCAAGACATAAATGACTTAATCAACCTAATACAAAATATCTTTAGGCACTATACGGTAGACTTCCATGAAAGGACAAGGCTATAACTGACGCTTTGAAAGACTTACTTGCACAATTTTGAAAAGATAATACAAGAGTTTCACCCAATGCAAGAGATGTAGCAAAAAGAAGAGTTATTTCTCATAATCATGAACCACATCCAAAATATTTATTGGATATGAATAAAAAACAATTGTGCTCTAAGTTTTGTGAAAAATATCCACATATTATTATTATTATTCAAAAACTTTTTTAGATGGCAAAACCTTTTTATGGAAAAATAAATCACACACGTACCACATGTTGTAGGCAACATGTTGAATTTTCAATGCACTAAGATGTTTTTTGCCATATTAATTGTACTTTGCATAATAATAACATTTTATAGAGTGTGGCATATAATTTCCCCAAAAATTAGCTAGGGAATTATTTTTCAAATATTATTTTGTGAAATACCAAATAGACAATTCTTTTATAAGAAAGCATGTTTGGATGGAAATTATAACATTTATGGTAGATTTCCAAAATTAAAAAAAAGTATCCATGAGGATTTTATAAGTGAAATTGGATAGGAATTAGTTGTTTTGAGCAAATAAAAATATTTGACTTATCAAGTAAAATATGGCAATGAATCTAAAAGGTGTGAGCTTATTACAAAAGAGATAACTGTTTCAGAATTTATGGTCAAATTTATGGATAGATTTTTTTATGAGCATTCAATGCACACACATAGGGATAAATGGTTGGATGAACATTTCAAGATAATTAAGGACACATTCCCACTTGATTCTATTATTTCAATAGTCAAATTTGCAAAAAATTACACATTCAAACCAAAAATGAAAGTTTAATCACAGTATTAAAAATCAACACAAATTGCCATATTTATGCATATAACATTCATGCATACACCTGATACTGTAGAGGAATATTGAAAAATATTAATGGAGTACCATTTCTATAATAGTGACAACCGATCACATTGTACAGAGTATGTACAAGTTTATTTTGATAAGTTCTATGGATAGTTGAATAAGAGGAACATTAATTTTAAATGACATTACATTTAGTTAGATAATTGTACATCACAATTCAATAATGCATGGATGTTTTAATGGTTGATCAGGATGCACATTATCATTGGTGTAGAACATATTTGGAGATTCATTGAGGCTGTCCATGGAAAAGGGGAGCATGATGGTGCTAGATCACATATAAAAAGAGCCATTGCAAAGGAAGAGTTAAAATATGACAATGTTGGTAATTTTATAGACGTAAAAATTGTGGTTGATTGGTGTAATGAAAAGATATGTCATGGTGGTCAAGTAAATTCTACTATTTTTAGGCTTTTTTGGTTAATGGAGGAAAATGACTTGGCAAATTAGGAAGATTGTATGACTCTAACATGTTCAAGTGAGGTCCACTCATTTCATACCTCAAAATCAGGTTTTTGGACTATTTATACATGACACTTGCCATGATTTTATTATGCATTCATGGAATTTGTTTGGAATGAGTGTGAGTCACAAGAGTAGGTGGATGAATAAATTTATAAACCCCTAATACTAATCAACACATATTAGGTTCTACCAGAATTGTAACTTACTGACATGACATCCTCATATGACTTTGACCATATATCTGATCTAATACAACTAGGTAGAAGATTAATCTTTATGTACTATTTATTCTTATAATCTATCTTCATAATGTGAATAAAAATTTATTTTTAATGATGCAAGCCATTTTCTTGTAGCTATTGTAGATGAGTACAATAAATAAGTAATAGATTACAACTTATGTTAGTGTGTACATGAAAAGAAAATATTGACATCCCCATTTGTAGATGGAAAATACATTGATTATCCCATTAGGTTTGTGATAGTCACTAGAACTTGGATTTTATGGTATCCTATAAAACATTCAAATATACGGTTTTTTTTAAGATTTTAAAACTCACATGAAGATTCTACACTATTAAAATTGGGTTCTTGCAAGGAATATTCAATTGCAAGAATATCATGGGAAACCAAGAAATAAGAATCTATGGAAAGTTTGTGAGTCAGACCATGAAGCTATTATTGATACTATCAAGATTAGATCAAGATAAAGTGGCTCATTTGATTAAAATTATAGGTATGTTGACTTGTAAAATGTAGAGGTAATCAATTTTACCAAATGTTTTTGATTATATAGGTAGTACATGCATTAATTTCATCTTTAATTACTTGCTAACATTTTTTTATAGTTTAGTGGTGCCAAATCAGCTTCCACATTCACATGGTTGGTACCATTAGTAAATAATTTCATATTATTGAAGATAAAATAAGCTTACTAAAAGTACTTGGCATTTTTACACTCAAATAATTTCTCATGACAAGTTTATTTCTCCTTGTAACCTTCCAAACACATTTGTTGTCAGTGCTTCCATGCTTTGGAATAGTAATGAAAATGCACTTGTGGGTAGAATTGGGTGTCATGGTTATTGAAACACATGTAATTTGTTTATATATATGCATTCAATGTAGTGGATTTGCACCTTCCAGTCTCGAAGGCAAAGTTGCTAGTTAGAGGTCAAGAAATTATCTTTTCACTGCCAAAAATTTGCATTTTAGGACCCTTTACTACAAATTTTGCAATAGATTTATTTTAGAGATTAAAACTATATTTATAGTGAATTATATAAATTTACCATGAATATGAAGTATCTTAATGTTCCTCCATATGACTTTGATTATTTATTTTATGCATGTTTGAAGTTAGGCTAAAAATCAACATCTTTCTTGTATTGGGAAGGATGTTCTTGAGCCTGAAATGGGTAGTGGGTTTATCATCTGGGATATATGGGAGGACAATAACTTATTTATATATTTTATTTACCCCTTTATACATGTTGGTAGTGCCATTCTTTAGCCAACATCATCGAAAAATGAGTTCTTGGACTATAGCTTCAACTTTTTCAACATTTGTTGTCAGTGTTTTTGTGCTCCACAATAGTAGTAAAAATACACTTATGGGTGATATTGGGTGTCATGGTAGTTGAAACATATGTAATTTGCATATATATACATGTTAAAAGTGATGGATTTGCACCTATCGGTCTCAGAGGCAAAGTTGCTAGTTGTAGGTCAAGAAGTTGTCTCTTCACTACCAAAAATTTGCATTTTAGGAACCTTTAATGCAACTTATACCATGGATTTATCTTATACGTGATTTATAATATAGTTAATGTGAAATTATAAGACTTACATGTTCACATGAGGGATATTACGGTTCCTCCATATGACTTATAGTATTTATTTTATGCATGCCTAAAGTTAGGATAAAAATAACATCCTTTTGTATTGGGAAGGGTGTTCTTGAGCCTAAAATGGGTGGTGGGTTTGTCATCTGGGCCAAATGGGAGGACAATAAATTGGTATTATACATTATTATACCCTTTTAATATGTTGGTATTGTCATTGTTAAGCCAACAAGCATCAAAAATTGAGTTCTCAAACTGTAGCTTCAACCTTGACAACATTTGTATACATACATACATACATACATACATACATACATACATATATATATATATATACATATATATATACATATATATATATATACATATATATATACATATATATATATATATATACATATAGATATATATATATATATACATATATATATACATATATATATATACATATATATATATATATATATATACATATATACATATATATATATATACATATATATATACATATATACATCCAATATTACTGAGTGGGATCATAGATATATTTACACACACATATCCAGTCTTACTTATTGGGATCGACCCATTATGGAAACTACATATAATGGGATATCAAGAAAATCTTCAACTTGCTATTTTGGTTATTGAAAACATAGATGAGATGGAGGATGAGTTTATAACAAGTTACACCAATATATGTTAATACATCAAACAATAAAAAGCCCAACAAAATTATAAATTAAGTATTTTATATTTTCTTACATAAAATCTACCAAGGATGCAATTAAGGTGTATGAATGTACATCTAGAATATATAATATGCACATGAAATTTTACCACTATAAATGTATATGGTGTTGTACTAATACACATAAATGTAGTAGCCTAGGATAACCCACTACCTAGTTGTGATGTCGAAGGCAACATCTCCTTTTGGAACACTATATATATATATATATATATATATATATATATATATATATAATTCAATTTAAGTGAGAAAATTATTTTTTACCTTTTCACCTAAATGCAATAATAACTTAAAATTTAACATTAAATTTATATAAAAGATACCTGCCTGTGTGTAGAGACTCTCAATGTATCCAAACTGAATGTGTGTGCCATTAAATCATCAGTCAAGACCATATCTTCCAAGCCCCCTGACGAACCACAATCATCATCTAAAGGTCCAGTGCATATATCACCACAACATCTACATGGGTGGGGTTGGGTACGTCCACTATCTAGAGTATCATGAGCATTTCTCTTTGAAATTCTACTCATATGATGAATGAGTGTATCAGTAAGAACACTAAGTGCATGTAAAGTGTCTATCTCTACAACCACTATCACCATAGATAAAATATTTAGATGAAGTGGCTTTTTGGTAGGGATCTTCGCAGGTTGATTAGGTGCATGATGTGTACTTGGTCGATCTTATGTGGAGCCTTTACCTCAACCTTGAAACTCACCATACTTAAAGTAGTTTAAAATTTGATTGAGGACAAACTCATAATGGAGTTTCCTCAAAAAGTATAAAGGGACCTCATGAGAATTACAAGGGGGATAGTCAAACACCATCTACCATCACTCCCAAAAATTAACCTTTATCAAATCGTGTTAGCATTAGTGGATTGGAAAACAATGGTCGTTATGGGAAATGGGGCATTAGTGGTCAGGTCAATAAATAAGACACAAATTTGATCTTTTATTATTTTTTTCATCTTAAATGTTGATAATTTCTTAGCATAGTAAGCCCTATAGCTATCCCTATATGACCTTCATCTATCAATTTGACTCATTATAGAGTCAACATGACCTAATACTAACTCTAGGTTATTGGCCAAATAGGTGTGGTGGGTTTTTGTGGAAGTGGGCTCCCTCATTCTCCTAATTATTTGCTGAATTTTAATTTTGTTCTCTACTATGTGAGCAACTATATCCTCCTGGCTGCTTGGTGGATCTAGGGAAACTACAAGAGCATTAGAAAAAGGGTTAAGTGGAGGGTTAGGAGGGTTGGGCAAAATTTTAGGTGGAGGGTTAGGCAGATCATGCCGAACTATTAGATAAAAATGAAAAAATAAACTAGGTGCAATTCGTATTCATAAAAAGATTCAAAAAAAGTAAAAACAATTGATTTAATCTACAAAAAGCATACATTTTCTTCATGATGAAATCATCGATATGGTGAATGGAGGGAAAAACATGAATCTTGTAGGTGAAAATGTGAGCTTGAGGGAAAAATGTGAATGGGATTAGCAAAATGTAAATCGAAAGAATGAGGAGGATGAGTGTTTTTTTTTGTTTTATAGTTTTAACAACTGGTACACATCATTGAAACTTATAGAAAAATATACGCATTCTTATAATGTTTACACATTTCTATAAGTTTTAATAATGTATACACATTATTTTTATAACACGTATGAGTTATCGTTCAGGAATCTTGAGCCATAATACATACACATTATGGGTTATGTTGGGTGAATATTTTGTCACCAGCTAATTGATGAGAAAAATAAGTTATTTCAACAATAGTATAAGGATATTGGTTGGCCAAACATATAGGTTTAACACATCAGAAGGGGATAAATCTCTCCTCTCATCAAGGGGAGGTTCCCTATAACTAATCAAGATATATATATATATATATATATATATATATATATATATATATATATATATATATATATATATATGCAAAAAATAAAACTCAGAGGTAGGAAAACACCATCCATCTCTCTTTTTTCAGAGATGTTCACAAACAAAGTAGAAATTTAGGTGAAAACACTGAAGGCACTTCTCTTCTTTCAAAAGTGGTCTTACAACAAATAGGAGTTCTTTCTGATAGGTAACAAGTAACTGGTAACAGGGGGCGTAATAACTAGCAAAAAAAGATGTAGCACAAAGTCTCCACCTCAACTGCCTAAGAGTGAAATATGAAGGACATTGAGGGCACAAAGTCATCCCAAGGTCACAAAAAGAAACTAAAAACACACACTAAAGATAGTTGTGGCAGCACAAAGTTTCCCCAAAGTTGGCTTTAGGACACCTTCCTGATTACTTCCACTAGTTTTGCTTGTTTCATTAAAATGGACAAGAATGCATTCAAGAAATAGACATAAGAATAATCTCCTAAATGACAAAAGCTATTACAGCACAAAGTCTGGAAATAACCTACTTTCTCATTCATATAAAGAAATATGATCAACAATCTTAGCTCAAAGTCTCAGTAATCACCTTTCAATTTTGGCAGAGTTTTGCTTCTATAACCAAAAAGATCTCCCCAACATAAAATAGGAGTTTACAATATATAGCATCCAAGAAAGGCTTAGCACTTTATTTTATGAAATGGCCCAAGCTGCATTTAATGCCTTGAATGCATTTTTAGTTCAGTCAAAGAGGCCATGCTGGATTAGGGCATCTGCCTTAACTATGGCATGTCAATTCCTCTCAAGTATCTTCTCATCATCATGGGTTATTTAGTCTTTCTCCAAATATGTACATGGCAGTCCCCTCACTTTTAATCCAAGGGAGAAAAATAGGCCATGCCTTTTAATATTTGTGAGCTCAAATGTCTACATGGTGGACTATTCCACCTACTAGAAATAACTCCATCATAGATATTTATGGTCTTTCCCTCTTTCTTATTATAATTTGAGTTCTTGAGCTATCTTTTCCCTTTCTGCTAGCTCTTTCAACTCCCTCTTCAGCTAGTCGCTAAGTTTGTTTTTAGGTTCCATGACACATTTTAAAATCAATAGATATTTTATTACCCTGAATTTGACATCTATAGGGATGTCATTGGTCATTGGTCACTTGAACCATTTTGAACCGTGAACCTTTGAACCTTTGAAAGTTCATTGGTTCAATGGTTCAACGATTCGGGAGGACTTATTAGCTCCTCAGTTCCATCTCTTTCCTAGTTCATTTAGTTTTTTCCTTTGCTCGGAGCTTTCTTTGAACCATTGAACCTTTTTGATTCAAGGATTAATGGTTCATTCTCTTTCTTAGAATCTTTTGTTTTTCTAAGTCTTTCGAAGCTTTAAAATTCCTTTGGCTTTATATCTTTGGAAGCCCCCAAAGGGAAGGTGTCCCTTCAGGCCATGAGAAAGGTCCATTTCTTGGTTACCAAGATCCCCCCGCAAGGGTACCTACCCTTTGAGGTCCTTCGGGTGGCCTTCTTCAAATCTTACGAATTCCATAGAACTAAGCCTACAGAGTCCGTAGAAACATACCTGTAGAGTCTGTAAAAACTAGCCTACCGAGTCCATATTAACTATCCTGTAGATTTCATAGAAGCATGTCTATAGAGTCCATAGAAGCATGTATATAGCATCTATAGAATGAAGCCTGTATAGTTAGTAGAAACCAACCTATAGAGTCCGTAGAACAAGCCTGTGGGCATTTGATCATTCCTTTAGACAAAACATGTGAAGGAATTCCTTCAAACATTTTATCCGAAGGATTTCCCTTGTAAAATTTGTCATGGAAAATATTTATGAAGGATATCCTTTTGTTCCTTTTATTCCCTACCCTCTGTAAGGGCACTTGTCCTTTGGACTTTGGGAGACTCCTTTGAATCGTTTGATTGAACCGACCGATTGAACCAACTTTTGTTTCAATAGTTCAACGGTTCAATCTTTTGTTTGTAGCCTTCTTTCATTTAAGTCTTTTTATCTTATTGAAATCATTGAACCTTTGAACCCATTGAACCATTTTGGTTCAAGGTTTAATGGTTCACCCTTTACTCTTCCAAGATTTCTTTTCTTCTAAGTCTTTCGAAGCCATTGAACTTTGAACTTGCCAAAGCACTTAACTCTTTGAGTCTACTGACGTTGTTGAACCTTTATACTTGTTAAACCATTGAACCTTTGGAAGTGGGGTTCAATAGTTCAATGGTTCAATCCTTTATTTGAAGCTTGCTGATGGACCTTTTGGTTGAACTTAAGCATTGAACCAACCTTGAAATTGCCTAAGTGTTGGGAACTTGTTTCCTTGTGAGAGCTCGCTTATTGAAGTCATTAAACCTATTGAAATTGCAAGTATCTTAGCTAAAAAATCTTGAATAATGAAGAATTTGAATAGTCAAAACAATTTTTGAGAAGGGAAGAGAGAATTTTGGCCTGTAGGACCAAAATAGTTCATATGTTGTCCCAAAAATGAGTGACAAATTTTGGGAACAATTGGCTCCAGTTGGTGAACTTCCTTCAGTTGAAATTTTGAAATAGCTGAGGGGGTAAAAACTAGAATCTCCAATGTCTTTAAGTATGCCATTGGGCTATGGAGTCACGTTACCCAAAAAGAAAGGTTCCAAAAATGAAAACAAAAATCACAAAATAGAACTAAAGACTATACAAATATACATATGTACAGATGATCTTATCCGATACTTTAAGAATTGAAGTGCTTCAGATGATGCCCATTATGAGGTAGAGAAAATGGCGTGCCATCTTGGTACTTCAATAGGAAACTATTTTCACCATTAATCTGATGGATAGTAAATGGGTCTCTCCATAGGGAATCAAATTTTCCATGCATTCCCTTTGGTTTTCTTCTCTTGTCCCATAACAGGGCTTGATCTCCAATCTAGAAATCATGGGTTCTTACTTTTTCATCGAAGAGCTTCTTCACTAGACTTTGATGTGTAGCAATTCGGTCCACCACCATAGTTCATTACTCATCTAGCTCAATCAAACACATGATCATCTTATCAATAGAGCTTTCATATGTCTGATCTTCAACTACCTTAGCCAATTTTAGTGTTGGCAATTCCAAGGTGATTGGTATCTTGGCATTGAGACCATACAAAATTTGGAATGGTGACATAACTATCTCCCTCTTAGGTGTAATTCTATCTACCCATAAAGCATCAACTAATGCTTTATGCCATGTTCATTGGTTATCATCCACTAGCTTCCTGATGATGGTCACCAGGTTCTTGTTACTTGATTCAACTTGGTCATTCCCTTATGGTAAATAATCAAAAGAGTGGGAGAGGGTAATGCCATAATAAAATTATAACTGAGTGATCTCATTAGAAGAGCAACAGGCTGCATTGTCTGTCACAATCTTAGTTGAAACTCCGAACCTAGAAATGATGTTTTCCTTGAGGAAATCACATACCACTTATGAAGTAGCATGCTTGGTTGGAATTTCTTCCACCGATTTGGTGGATTAATCTATGGCTATGATGGAATAATCATGTCTATCACTTGAGGATGGGTTTATAGCACCAATGAAATTGATTCCCCATTGCTAAAATGGATCTCCTATCACCACTGGCTTAAGAGGCAAAGTTTCTAACTTGGGTCTTCCAATAAACTATTGGCACATTTCACACCTTTGTACCCATTTGTATGCATCTTAAAACAAAGTAGGCTAGTAATAGTTGGCTCACAGACTCTTATGGGTAGTTACAGGCACAGAAAAATGTCCTCCATAGGCTAGATTATGGAGGGACTTCAAAAGTTGGTTTTGTTGTTCTTTATCCACACAACAAAGGAACACTCCATCAAGACTCCTTTTATACATGCCATTATCCCACAAGACAAAATTGGTATCTTTAAATTTAACAGTCATCCTTTCTTTATGAGGTAGGTGAGCAGGACACTCACCATAGGTAAGGAAATGAGCAATATTCGAATACCACTAATTCATGGTGGAGACAAAGAGGACTATTGGTGTGTCTTCCACTTCTATTTCTTCATGCACTACTTCTTCAGGTTTATTGTAAGCAATCAATTGGTAGAGGCCTCTTCCTTGTACAAGCTTCATTGGTTTGATAATGAGATAAAACTCCTAGATTTTAGCAATCCAATTGCCCCTTTTAGTTTCAAACTCGCACTAAGTTAATGTGGATTTAACTATGGTATTAGGAACCAAGGTAGTATCTTGTGGATTTAGGATGTAAAAATGGAAGTGCTTTACTGCCTTTACCACTACATAAACATGCTTCTCCATGTTTGAATACTTCAGTTCATGATCTTTGAGATGATAACTCATGAAGGATATGGGATATTCCACATTTTCTTTGTTATGTTGAACCAAGAAATTATTGAAAGCATGTGCTTGGAAGCATAACTTTACATGGTAAAATCCTTGGTATAATCTAGACAAACTAGAACTAGGGCATGGGTGATAACTATCTTGATGTTTCAAAATCCTAATTTGAATTCTTTAGTCTAGCTTAAAGTGGCTTTTCTCTTCATCATATTTACGATATGGTGAGTCTTCTCTGTGAACTCAGGGATGAACCTTCATAGAAAAATTCACCTTTTTAAAGAAAGAGTGAACTACAGTCTTACTTGTGGCAGGGTAAGCTCCTGGATGGATTTGACTCTTTCTGAGTTAATCTTTATGCCTTATTGGGATACAATGTGTCCAAGAAGCTTACTTCTATTACTCTAAAAATAGAATTGTTGGGATTTACAAAAATACCATTCTAGAAGCATCATTCCAACACTTGTTACAAATGGTGCACATGACCAAGGTGATACATGGAAAAGATGGTCAAGTTATCAAGGTATACCCCAATGAACTTACCTATTTCATCTTTGAAGGCAAGGTCCATTGCTCTCTAGAAAGTAGCACCAGTATTTATCAGGCCAAATGACATTCTTTGATATGTAAAGGTGCCCCAAAGTGTGGTGAAGGCAGTCTTATGCTGGTCTACTTCACCAACTTCAACTTGATTGTAACCTAAGAAGCCATACAACATTGATAACATCTCTGAACCAGCCATTGTCTAAAGAACTTGGTCATGATGGGTAGAGGATATTTATCCCTTAAGGATGATTGATTCAAATTTTTGAAGTCCACACAAAGGCAAATTTTGCCATTATTTTTTCTCATAAGTACTATGTTTGCAATCCATGTGGAATTATGGATTGGAAAAATTATCCTAACATTCAGCATTTTCTATATTTTGGTCAGAATAGTACCTGATATCTTCAGATTACTCTGTCTAGATTTTTGCTTGTAAGGCACCGAATCACTTTTGAGAGGAATTTAATAGTAAATTTCTTTAGTCCTAAGTGACTTCAGATCATCATAGGAGTATGCCAAAACATATATGTACTGGCAGAGTAGAGTAGTGAACTTGAACTTCTCTTCTTGAGTGCAACACTTCCCAATGTTCACCATCTTGGAATTTTCCTTGGTACCCAAATTTTTTTGATCAATGTCCTAAGAGGAGCTTGAATCCATTTGTTGATGTTTGATGAACCTGTCATTCTTGTCAAAAAACTTCTCAAGGGAAACCAATCCTTAAGAAATTTTATTCACCTTTAGCTATAGGAATTCTTCACCAACGTCTAAACTTAGTTTTGGGGCTGGTTCAAGCTTCTGAGGCTCATTACCTTCGAAGTGAAGCTATTCAAAGCTACCTTTTTGTTCCAAGAATGTAATGATTTGGTTGTCACCTTGAACACTTGCCAATGACAGGCACTATCAGGCACACTTGGTCAAAAGACCAGTTTGATAGTGTACTTGTCCCCTTTAAAATATGAGTGAAGAATCAAAAGAGTTGTTGAAATAGCCAAAGCATCATCTCAATCATTGAATTCCCTAAGAACTATAGAGATGCTAAAAGCATCAAAGCTTTTAATTCAATCCCAAACTAGATTGTGGTATTGGTGCAATCTCTCATTTTTAATTTGCTACATGTTCTTCACCTGACAAACCACTAGATCAGCATCTCCTTTGGCATGAATGAGCTTGACACCCTTGTCTTGGGTGGCCTTTAATCCAAGTAGTAGAGATTCATGTTCAGCAGTATTATTAGTATTGCTAATCTGTAACTTGTATGAGAAAGGAAAAATATCTCCTTGAGGAGATATCAATACAATCCCAGCTCTTGAACTGGTAGAGGAACAACTTCCATCAAATTCTAGAATCCAGACATCATCAGAAATTGATTATTCCTTAGATTTCTTTTTGTGTGGAGGGGAGAATTTCTTTGGGTTTACACTGTGCTCTCTCATGTCTTCTGCTATTTTATCTGAACCAATTTTTAAATTATTATTTTCAAAAGTTTCATCATCTAATATGGGGGCATCCTCTATAGTCAGGAAGTAATTACCCATACCTAAAGACTCAAATAGAATTTGAGCTTCAAGAATTAATGTTTAAGTGACCACATATTTTGCTTCCTTCTCAGAGAGTAATCTCTGCATAATGCCTTTAACTAGGATCCGTGCCTCAGATAGGTCCATACTTAATTCACCACTAATGTATTTGAAAAAAATTCACCCAAGAAGGATTCCATATGAGGTTGGGACGTCAGCCACTAGGACTGTCATCTTGATCCTCTTCTCCAGGAATGTTACAAACACAAATTGGGCATCCTTGATTTGTCCCAGCAATGGCACTTATTTTTTTCCATGGAGAAACATCTCCCAAATGTCTTGGCTAGTTTTAGACCAAGGGATTTAGCTACTTTGGTAGGCATGACATTGTCAGACACACTTGAGTCTATGATGCAATTGTTCAGCTGATGTCCATTTATCAGTAGGGAGACATAAAATGGTTCAGTCCTTCTGAGAGCAGTAGGAGTAGTAATGACAAAGTTATTCTAGGTGGAGGTGGGAGTCACCTTTGGAATAGCTGGTCCTATAGGGACAATTTTATTCTTAACACATTAAACCAACTTATCCAACTACTCAGGGTTGAATTGCAGGAATTCAAATTTAAACATTTGAATTTTAGTTTTCTTGACATGGTCAACTATGTCAAACATCTAAAATGAATTAGGAACAAGGAAAGGTAGTTCATACTTTTGGTTTTTAGGAGGGGTGGTACTGATCTATGAATTTGAAGTTGAAGATGGAGTGCTTGATGTACTTACTTTTTTTGCGATCACTGGGTCCTTTGACTAAAAAGTCAAAGTGGTTTCCCGCTTAGCAATTGAAATTATAGGCTGAGAACCTTATCCTATTTTTTTATTATCAACTTACTATATTGATTGGTTCTTGGACCAAGTGAAAATAGCATATGATCCATCAACTACTTTACCTTCACTTCTGGGTTCATCCTGGTAATTTAGGAAACCAATGTTGGAGTCGCCAGCTAATTCTTCTTCCCCCTTTGTGAAGAGATTAGTGTCATCTTTTGGGTTCAACTTAGGCTGAAAGGATAAATCTGATTTTGCTTCAAGATATCCAACTATTTAATTTATTGGAGGTGCTTCAATGGACAATTTCCCCTGCAGGGGAGGAAGACGGTTTGGCTGCCCTTGATTCCTAGCAACATTGCCTTGGTATGACTAGTTGGGGAATGTCCTCCTTAGTATATCTTTGTATGAAAGAATAGATGACATCACTTGCACGATTTTCTTTTTGAGAGCTAGCAACTCATTTTCTAGATTTTCACCATTGGATCAGTGGTGTCTATAGATGGATATTCAGAGGATGAAGAATATTCACCTCTGTTAGGATCTCTCCTTAGCTTTCCTGCTAATATAAGGTCACATTCCACCTTAGTGGAAAAATCTTGAGAAACATCAAGGTCTATATGGCCATCACATCTCAGTTAGAAAACACACTTTAGGTAGCTAAGAATTGATGAAAAAATATTTAAGGTTGTTAGGTGTTGGCTAAGCAATTTTAGGAAACCTATTCCTCAGCTTGCCAAATTTAGCTATGAAATCCATCATAAGTTCATGAGGTTCCTTCTTCATTTGTGTGAGGTGGACTAGTAGGGTATGTGCATCTTCTATAGGCTTGAACCTAGCTTCAAATTTAGCTTTAAGAGTGTTTCAGTCAATCACTGATTGAGCTTGTAGATGGTAGAACTAGTCTGTAGCAATGCCTTATAATGTCTCCACAAACAGCCTGACTACCACATCCTCAGACTCTATGCCTATCACACTATAGGCTATGCTAAAAGATGAAATGTGTTCATCAGGATGACCTCTCCCATCACCCAAGAATTCGGGGAAATTCTTCCTTGAACTGCATGGTAGCTCATGTAGAGGTAGAAATAAATTGAGTGGACCAAAAGAGTTACCCCAGGGGCCTTAAACTGCCATGATTTGACTATGTAAAGGGGAGATGACAAATATAGGTGGAGTAAATATAGGAAAAGCTCTGCTAATAGTAGAAAAAGAAGCTCTACCTTGTATTGGTGACCTGGTGTTGATAGGAAAAATACTCCTAGTTCATTGAGCTTGAAGTTATGGAGGAAACAAATCAAAATTACCCTGCTACACTAACTCAAAAATAGGGTCAAAAACACCTTGGGATCTCTAGGTTCTAGTATAATGTGGAGTTGCTAGATTGTAGAATAAAAATGGAAAAGAACTGGCCCTACTTCAGCTTGAAGCTTGAAGCTTCAAACTACTTGTTCTTCCCCAGCAGAGCCATCAAAAACTATTGGGTGAATATTTTGTCACTAGTTAATTGATGAGAAAAGTAGGTTATTTCAACCACATCATAATGAGATTGGTCAGCCAAATGTATGGGTTTACCACATCAAAAGGGGACAAATCTCTCCTCTCATCAAGTGGAGGTTCCCTATAAATAACGAGGACTATATATATATATATATATATATATATATATATATATATATATATATATATATATATATATATATATATATATATATATATATATATATATATATATATATATATATATATGCAAAAAATAACACTCAGGGGTAGGATAACACCATCCATCTCTCCTTTTTAAGAGATGATGTTCACAAACAAAGGAGAAATCTAAGTGAAAACACTAAAGGCACTTCTCTTCTTTCAGAAGTGGTCTTGCAACAAAAAATAGGAGTTCTTTCTGATAGGTAACAAGTAACTGGTAATAGGGGGCGTAATAACCAATAGAAAAAGGTATATCACAAAGTCTCCACCTCAACTTCCCAAGAGTGAAATACAAAGGACAATGGGGGCACAAAGTCATCCCAAGGCACTTTACATAGAAAGAAACTAAAAACAGAAACACTAAATAAAATTGTGGTAGCACATAGTCTCTCCATAGTTGGCTTCAGGACACCTTCCTGATTACTTCCACTACTTCTACTTATTTCATTAAAATGGACAAGAATGCATTCAAGAAACAAACATAAGAACAATCTCCTAAATGACACAAGCTATTATGGAACAAAGTCTGGAAGTCACCTGCATTCTCATTAATATAAAAAAATATGATCAATAATCTGAGCTCAAAGTCTCAGTAATTGCCTTTCAATTTTGGTAGATTTTTGCTTCTATAACCAAAAAGATCTCCCCAACATAAAATAGGAGATTACAATATATAACAGCTAAGAAAGGCTTGGCACTTTGTTTCATGGAATGGCCCATGTTGCATTCAATGTCTTGAATGCATTTTTAGTTGAGTCAAAGAAGCCATGCTAGAATAGGGCATTTGCCTTAACTGTGGCATGTCAATTCATCTCAAATATCTTCTCCTCAGCATGAGTTGTCTAGTCTTTCTCCAAATATGTACATGGCTATCCCCTCCCTTTTATTCTAAGGGAGAAAAATAGGATGTGCCTTTTAATATTTGTGAGCTCAAATGTCTACTTGGTGGACTGTTTCACCTACTAGAAATAACTCATACATAGATATTTTTGGTCTTTCCCTCTTTCCTGTTCTACTGGCTCTTTCGGCTCCCTCTTCAGCTGGTCACTAAGTTTTTTTCAGGTTTCATGCCACATTGGAAAATCAATAGATATTTCATTACCCTAAATTTGATGTCTGTGGGGATGTCATTAGTTATTGGTCGCTTGAACCATTTTGAACCATGAACCTTTGAACCTTTGAAAGTTCATTGGTTCAATGGTTCAACTGTTTGGGAGGCTTTATCAGCTCCTTGGTTCTATCACTTTTCTAGTTCATTCACTTTTTTCTTTTGCTCAGAGCTTTCTTTGAACCGTTGAACCTTTGAACCTTTTTGTTCAAGGTCCAACAATTCATTCTCTTTCTCAGAATCTTTTGTTTTTCTAAGTCTTTTGAAGCTTTGAAATTCCTTTGGCTTTATATCTTTGGAACCCTCAAAGGTAAGGTGTCCCTTCAAGCCTTGAGAAAGGTCCATTTCCTTGTCACCAAGAGCCCCATGCAAGGGTACCTGCCCTTCGGGTTCCTTCAGGTGGCCTTCTTCTTCAAATCCTACAGAGTCCATAAAACCAAGCCTGTAAAGTCTATAGAAACTAGCCTGTAAAGTCCATAGAAACCATCCTAAAAAGTCCATAAAAGCATGTTTGCAGAGTCCCTAGAATCATGTCTATAGAGTCTATAGAATCAAGCCTATGGAGTCCATATAAACTGGCCTACACAGTCCGTAGAACAAGCTTGTGGGCCTTTGATCATTCCTTCAAACAAAATGTCCGAAGGAATTCCTTCAGACATTTTGTCTCAAGGATTTCCCTTGTAAAAATTTTCATAAAAAATATTTTCGAAGGATATCCTTTTGTTCGTTTTGTTCCCTAACTTCCACAAGGGAACTTGTCCTTTAGGCTTTGGGAGACTCCTTTGAAATGTTCGATTGAACCGACTGATTGAACCAACTTATGATTCGATAGTTCAACGGTTCAATCTTTTGTTTAAAGCCTTTTTTCATTTAAGTCTTTTGATCTTATTAAACTCATTGAACCTTTGAACTTGTTGAACCATTTTGGTTCAAGGTTCAATAGCTCAACAATTCACTCTTTACTCTTTGAAGCCTTATTTTCTTCTAAGTCTTTTGAAGCCATTAAACTTTGAACTTGCCGAAGCGCTTAACACTTTGAGACTACCGACATCATTGAACCTTTGAACCCATTAAATCATTGAACCTTTGGAAGTACGGTTCAATGGTTTAATGGTTCAATCCTTTGTTTGAAGCTTGCCAATGGACCTTTGGTTGAACCTCGGCATTGAACCAACCTTGAAATCGCCTAAGTGTTGGGAACTTGTTTCTTTGTGAGAGCTCGCCTGTTGAATTCATTAAACCTATTGAACTTGCGAGTCCCTTAGCTGAAAAAGCTTGAATAATGAGGAATTTGAATACCCAGAATAATTTTTAAGAAGCGAAGAGATAATTTTGGCCTAGAGGACCAAAATAGTTTATATGTTGTCCCAAAAATGAGTGACAAATTTTGGGGAAAATAGGTTATATCCACAAAATTATCCCCTAACTCTATGCACATATCGAGCCATAATGTGTACGTGTTATGGGTTTTGTCCACAAAATTTTCCCTCAACTCCATGCACATACCCTTGTGAATTGGATGACTTTAGGGCACTTGACACTTATGTTGGGATATGACACTTGTGTTTATGTATCTGTCTCACTGGGATGCAAGTGTCCAAACAACTTGAAAAACATGCATAGGTCCATAACTTCTATAAATGGAAGATAAACATGTTTATAACGTTCTTGATTCATGAGAATAACACTAATCAGACTAAAAGATAAATAATTAGAGAGATAGTCAATCATTAATAGCAAAAAATTATAATTAAGGGGATACTTAAATGTAGATAAAAATCCAATGTATTCACATTAGCATTCGTCCTTAATAGTCAATCATTTGAGTTTAGCACGAGAGAAGAAAACTAGGATAGATGAAATCTTATAAATTTAAGAATGAAGGAATGTGGAATGTGGAGATTCTAGAGCCATTGTCTACCAGCCAAATGAGTCTCTAGTCTAAAGTCTGAGTCTAATGAAATTCTAGTGTGAATTAATAGTGAGTGACATTTAAAAATGTAGTTAATAAATTTGCCACTATAAAGAATTAATTAATTTCATACATAAAATACCATGGCCTTTGTGACATATTACAATCTCAACCATCTATGTGACACAATCTTATAGTCCTGAACTCACGAAGTCATGACATTCATTTTTTGTATTCATTTTTTAATATAGGTTATGTGGATGCACTGAATTATTAACTCATTTATTATCTATGCTTACATTTAAATACCTTTTCACTTTACATCCTTTATGGACACATGGTAGAAATATTTCATAGAGTAATCTCTTTGAGATCCAAATATTCATTATCCTTCACTTCTATTATGTCCACTCAAAGCAATACACATGGTAGTTATCGCTAGGCCATAGAGTCACAAAGGTCACATAAATCTATTTTATTTTCTATGTGGCCTAATGAATTATGCGAATCTATTGAAACTTTAAATCTAATTTTTATTCATATACTTCCTCTTTCCCCTACACATAGTAAATAAGCATACCCATGATCATATTTTTTTATATAAAAAAATATTAATATGTGTAATAACTGTAAATTTGAAACATTAAAAAAAGGAATCTTAGTGTGTTAAGTGGAGCAATGGAATAAAAAATACTTCATAACACAACTCATATTTCTCATTTTAAAGAGGAAACATGTGGTGGTCAAAATGCATGCCACAAGTCATGGCATCATTAAGTTGTCAAATCTTGAACTTTAATGTAAAAGGAGGGCTCCAAATTCATTAACACATGAATTACATTTAAGACTATTGTCAGATCTGATTTTCAACAAGATGTATGTGTGTGACATAAACCAATTGTCGTGAACCTTTCAACATATGATATGAAGATGTGGTCATGATTAAGTCAAAAACTTGCAAGGGTATATATGGTGTTATTTTGTAGCCAATTAATGTCATCTAGGGGGTCTCCACTTCTAAAAAGAATTTGGGGGATATTGGTCACAATAGTAGGTAGTTAAAAAAATAAATATTTAATTCATCAAAAAGCATAAATTTTAAAAAAAAATGTATTATGAAAAATGTTTAAAAAACATTGTGTGTAATACACCCCCACTAATGTCAATTTTGACACAAACTTGTTAAAGTATAAGTACAATCCTACCAAACTTCAAATTTAAATAATAATCTTCAAATTACTATTGACACTCAAATTCTAATACACTATTTTAAGCATAAATAAGTCTCACCAATTTTTTTTTTTTTTTTTTTTTTTTTTTAATTTTTTAATAAATTTGATGTTTTTGCTATTGTAAAAGTTATTTTGTAAAAGTTATTGCACTTACTAAAACACAAATTAGTGATGCACATTGGGTCGATGAAATCTTTGCCCAATCGATTGATACTATAAATTGTTTTGTGTTAGAATAACTAACATAAAGTATATCAATAAAACTATTATGCTAGATTGTGAAACCAAATCTTAGAATACAAATATATTATTTTGATGCTACAAATAACACAAAAACATAGAAGTTTCCTAATACATAAAAAATTGATTACCTTTTATTATTATTATTATTATTATTATTATTATTATTATTATTATTATTATTATTATTATTATTATTATTATTATTATTATTATTATTAAACCATATGTGGTGCTTGGAACGTGGGAAATATAACAAAATTATCAACTCTAGTGGTCTTTAGTTTAGGAAATATGAGCATTCTTGTCATTGAAAAATAACATAAGATCTTGATTGCATGGTATGAAATTGAAGATATATGGAAAAAGATATTGTTGTCAAAATTATACTCCCAAAAGAAATCAAAATGTCAATCATTGAAATGTTACAAATTGCAAACACATATGTGTTAAAGATAACCCAAGAGACCATAGAAGTAATGATTACAGAATGCCCTATCATTGATTTTTTAATATATGTGTGGATGCATTGGAGACACACCTTCCCATGGTATTAGAGTTATCTAAGGGGAGCAATTGACTATCTTAAGCCCTTGAAATATTATTGAATAAATAAATAATTAGTGATTTGAGGGTTTTCTTTTGTCTTCTTTTTTTCTATACAAATTTTTAACACTCTTTTTGTGATTTATATTTGTGAATATAAATATTGCAACATCCATATCAAATATTAATTATATGTCAAATATTATAACTTCAACATCCAATGTTTATAGTGTTTTTTTGATAAGTTTAACCAATATTTATATAATTGTAATGATCAATATTCATTTCATTTCATATCATAAAAATGTGGTAAAGATTGTTTTGAGATGATTTTTTAATGTTTTATATAGAAATTAATTATATATTTAGAATATTATTTTTTAACTTAAGTAACCATTTTTGACTTGAATGTGGACCAGTCTGGGAAGGGGCTTTAACTCTCCATGTAATTTATTAACTCTATGAACACCACCTGTATACTAGATATTACTAGATGTATACCAAATATTACTAATAACCACCATCATGAGTTTTAAGAATAATTAATGACCATTAACAAACCTAGAAATATAATCTAGATAAAGTTGGAAACAACCAAATCACTTGACCATATTATTCATATTTCATTGACATATATTCTGATTTTTTTACATAAATATAATATTATATATATTATATAATAAACTCTTTTTCATTGATTTTTTTAATATAAAATCCTAAGCACCTCCTGGTTGGTAGGGACTGACTGGCTACTTTACAATTCTTGTTTTATATACTTTAAAATGATATATATAAATAAGTATAATCCAACACCCATCCAAAAATTACTAATATATAATTTTTTTAGTCCCTAACTATAGGGTAGTATAGGAATTGATTGAACAATTAATTTTGTTATTGTGACCAACAAAAAGATTTGAAATTATATAATATTGTATGAATTTAAAATTTTAACACCAAATATTAAAGAATATTCCACTTCACATTCTCATGTAATATTCCATTTATATCAATATTTTTATTATAATAAATCCTGACAAAATTGGCACTTGATCCATAATCTACACAAGTTGTTGAAATGAGTATGAGCATGGGGCACCCATCTAGTTTCAATGCATACCTAAATTCCCTCCATATTTATCTTTCTCATCCTCAAATTATGAAATAAAATCATAATTTAATAACAATAAAATTTTCCTCTCAATAATCTAGATATTTTCATAACTCCGAAGCTACAAATTTGTTTAAGCGCAACATAAACCGTTAACTATCAATGAATAAAACCTAACATTTCTCACTAGATCAATAGTGTACAAATGCTATTATGACTAAAAATAGAACATTGCATGCTCTACTATACATGATTATCAATCACTAAATTATTTTTGCCTTCAGATACCTCCACTTCACTTACTAATTATTCACCACTTTATTAGTGACATTGGCAATACAACTTGTTATATATACACAAACTATGTATCTAAAATAATGCTCCAAGAATAATATATACAAATCTAAATATAAATCATAAGTTAAGTTTGGTCATTACTCAAGTTAACAAGGCCTACTATTTATGTCTTAGAAGGAGTTTATAAACTTTCATGCCTCATATTACTATATTTGAACATGGTATGGCTATATGCAGTTAGCCAATTAAATATATTGTTGTTGTATCTTAAGATTTCAATTGTCAGTCATAATAAAATAAAGATTTTTAATTTTTTTTTGCTTATTTGGTGTCTAATTAATGAATGACCTCAATTTTTAATGAAATAACTTAACACCTTCTGCTCCTTCTACTAATGTGAACTTGGATAATGAATGTTAAATAACATGCCTAAAATCTAGAAACCCTAAATGTCATCAAAAATTTCTATTATTTTGTCATTTTTCTTTTCTTCCTGAATTGATCCACAATGAAAGCAATGATAACAATGACAATTATTTTTTTTTCTTTGAAGAATGCAATACATTTTCAATCATAACATTGAAGAATCCTTTGTGTCTTTCCTCATGTGATTATCTGAATTTGGTTGGATAAAGCCATTGTGAGAGTTCCCCACTTTTTTTAAGAATTTTAAAGGCACTAAAATTATCATTGGTATTCACTATATTTACTTAACATCTCCTTTCAGTAACTTTTTAATATTTTTATATGACAATCTAATGTATTTGATTTATAAAAGTTGGGGCACCCGCTTAAAAATTTTATAACCAGACATAGCTAGAGTTCACTCATCCTTTCCATAGCCTCAAAATAATTTCTTCTCCATTGTTTGAAGGTACTTGCCCATATTATAGATAACATAGATATTAGGATTTCTACACCCACCCTTTACAAACTACTGATCCCATGAGGGTGACCTATGAAACATCATGCCAGGTGAATGATCCATGCCTCATATGTTGAAAGGAGGAACAATATGGAAATGGTCAAGAAGATACCCATCCTTATGATGGCAAGATCATTGCTTGTGATGTGCATTTTGAACATGTATGCTTGTTGCACTTTTTTTGTAATGTAAATTGAAAGGTGGGTACTCAACATAATGGTTCTAATCCACATGGGAAGGACCCTCAAAATAATTTTCACCTCCTTATGTTGAGTTACTGTGCAAAGTCTCCATAACTTCTATTTATTACATGTTCCCTCTTTAAATCCTGACTCCCTGACCATGGCAACTTTTAAAAACACACTTTCAAACCATCTTATTGGTGAGAACATTGATACTTAAAATATCTAATTACTAATTATGTATATTAGACTTAAAAATTATTACTTACCTGTAAACATATTAAACTCATCATTTTTGAGCTTTTGGGAAAGAGTTAGATGAGAAATAGATAATAATCATATTAAAATCAAAGTCACTAGAAATAATCATATAATTTATAGGTGCAAGATTGTCCACTACTTAAAACAATGTCAACTATAATTATTTCATCATTTACATCCTTGACACCTACCCTATATTCATGTAAATGATATCAAATATTAGTCAACAAGATAAATGCAAACTTATTTTGGACAATACAAAACATAGTGATTTTAGTTCTATGATAATCAAATCTTCTTAGCATAAACATATATGGAAAAATATTGTTTTCACTGAGAGAAAAAGGGTTCAAACATTCAAAGATGGTATAAATGAAGATCCTCCAAAACATTACAATAGGAGAATTATATGGATCACTAATATCCAATAAAATTAGAGGTATTGAATGATAGTGTTCGTATCCACATTACTATATATCTTTTAAATCACCAACATGGCTAAACCCTTTGCTCGATAAATAAATCTAAAAATCCCCACCTGATTCCCATGAATTCAATTTTGGCCTTAAATTCTCATTTACAAGTTCAATCAATATTGGCCAAACCAATTTAAGGAAATCCCAACCAACATATGCATAGAAATTGAATACCATATATATGCAATAATAATTTTCATTTCATATATTTTTTATTTATAGATTTTGGAAGAAAAATGTGGTTTGACATGAAACTCTTTGTAAAATTTAGATTTGATTAATATTATACATGAACAGAGCCATATTTAGTATGCAAACTAAATGTGAAATTAAATTAATGGTGTTTCATATACTTGGTTTGGCTAAAAGCAAAGTAATGTTACATCCTTAGTTAACAATGGTAGTAAAATTATATAATTTTAGTATGTTTGTTTGTTGATTATTAGTTTTAGTGAGTTGATGAGCTTTGCCAATTTTAATGACATTTGATAAACATAATATATTCAATAATTAAATTTGAAGGGCTTCTCTTAGCTTCTTACTTTCTTCATTGTAAGTATTTACAAGACTACATTGTAATCGATATTTAATTGCTACACTACAACACAAAAGGTATTTATATCAAAACAAATCACTATTTTTTTACATTAACAATAGAAATGCACTGAAATATGAAAACACATAGATTAAACAATAATGAAAAATTGACTGAACCGATAATTATAGAGGAATATGAAGAACCAACACAACCAAATTACACCATTAATGATGTTTTAGCAAGACAACATCTTTTCCTAGGATAATCATTCAACTAAAATGTTAATTATTTCCTATTTGACACATTTTTCTTGCTATTACATTTTCAATACACATCTATAGAACTAAGAGATGACATTATTGACCACTTCTTAAACTATTTGCATATAGGGGATCCAAATGCACTTAAGTCATATGAATTAGAGTTAGACCTTGATGAGCTATACAAACTACATGGAATAAATGACATTGAAGGATATTTTTGGAGGTTGAGATTATCTACCTCACATACCTTAGAAAGAAATGACACTGGACTATGGGGTGATAATTTTGCATACATTAGCTTTCTAGATGGATTAATATACAAATATGCATATGTTCATTCACAAGGAAAAATAATTATCTTCAATTCAAAAAGGAATGCCAAAATGTTCCATATTCTATCTTGTTCTATGACAAATCCTATTTGTGGTCATTATGAACCGCTATATTGAAATAAAAATAGTGATTATACCATCCCACTAACACATACTCAACTATCAACTACATACATTAATCTTGAATTGTATTGGAAAAATATTTCTCAATAAATGCAAATGTATGGTCTTTCTCAATTAAATGAAAGAACATCTAAATTTGGTGATAGCTTATTCAACTCCATTTATCAATTAAATTTTTTTGAGTTTGAAATATAATTTATACATTGTTATCTTACATAATCATTTTTAAATGCAATACCATGTGGAAATAACAAATCACTTCATAATGTGAAAATGAAGATTGGAGACAATTTAATACAAAATACAAGTTGTAAATTGGCAATCATATATTATCAACCTGGGCATGCCATTCAAACAAGGTTAAATTGAATGAGGTGACTTTTACTTAGAATGGATATCTATATTATTATATGTAAAATCCAATTATGGTTACCAACTACAAATTCTATTCAAAAGATATATTATAGTTGCTTACAACAAACAATTACTTTTAACATAATGTTTTTTGAAACAAAGAGATTTCACATACACTATGAGCCATTGATAACAAAATATGAAAATTGAAGTAATGTAATTAAATATGATGAAACAAACCTTATCTTTAATGGAAGACCAAAAACATCCCTTCACACTCACAAACATATTGCATGAACTAGTACAAATAATGATAAAAAAAGATAATGAATGCATGTATTCTATAATAGTGAAAAAATACCTAAAGGACATTGAAGACACTCTATGTCATTCATGCATATTTTGTGGGTAATTACACTTTAAGCATAACATGTCAACTTTCAAGCAATCAAATATATATATATATATATATATATATATATATATATATATATATATATCTAAAATTGACAAAAAATAAATCTATATTTCAAAAAAAATGCATCAAATGTAATAAACCATTAAAAATGGATTGCTTCCAATATTTGGAACACCTTATTCCATTAAGATAAACACACATTTGATATATGTATAAATTCTCACAAACCTAGAAGAGAGTCTTGTCTCTCTATGAATTGGGATATATATATATATATATATATATATATATATATATATATATATATATATATATATATATATATATATATATATATATATAGGCTTAACCATGACAATTATCAATGTGACATCCAACATTGACATAATTCAAAATTTACTACCATGATCATTGGATGAAAATTCAACAATAAATATTCAACTAATAATTAAATTATAATATAAAAATGCATATCAAGAAGGGAGAGTGCATGGAAACATTAGCATGCATATTCTAAAACAATTATATAAGAGGAAATTATATCAATCACAAAATTTTAGAATAAAAAAACATTGGAAATAATCCCTTAATGCTAATGACAAATTAAATTCAAAATATACTGAAACATTTGACAATAGTGAATCAAATAGTCAACATGAAGATGAAATGCCCAATGACACCATATAACATGGACTCATAGACTCTACATGTATTTGTGACTTTCAATATAAAATAATTCAAATTTCACCAGCTAAAGGACAACAACCACTTGGAATATTTAAAGATAAGTTTGCTAAAGATATGAATTTCCCAACACTCTTTTATGGAGATCATTGCAATGATGACATAATAAAATGATTTTCATATAGGAAAATTATGCAATGTGAATTATAACATATAATTAGGAATTTGTATATCACATTAAAAACCTATTTTTCAAAGCTATGGAAATTATTATAGAACAAGTAGTTGCAACAATATGGATACAAATTAGAAAAGGAAAACTAAAATATAGAAAACTAGTAGCAAAATATGTTAAATACAAACCATATTTAGATACATTGCTTAAATCTAACATTGGATATGTCAATTTCAACAAAATATGAATATCCCTAGACTACTTTCAATATATGAGGAAAAAATAGTTGCAATGATACGTTAATTGGAGCCACCAACATTCTTTGTTACATTCTCAAGTGCTGAACATAATCAGGAAGTACTAACAATTGAATTATCAAAATTGTGAAATAAACACCATAAAAAACAAAGGAAACTAACCCTTTTCATAAAATTACCAATAGTTACTTGGTGAGGAAAGACCCAGTCACCTGTACATGATACTATAAACATAGGGTGAATGCAATTTTAAAAATGATATACAAAAATGAATATTTTTTGGACCAATTCAAGATCACTTCTCGATTAATGAATTCCAAAGTCGAAGGAAACAACATACACATTTCATTTTATAGATAAAATCACCACCAATATAAGGAAAAAGCACAAATTATGACATTGCAAATTTTGTGGATAAATATATAACTTGTGATGTAGACATACTTAATTCAAACATAGCTAAACGACACAAACATCACCATAAAAAAAGTTGTCTAAAAATTTTTTAAAAAAAATTTGTAGGCATAATTTTCCATTCCCTCTAATGAAAAGGATAATTATTCTCGAACCATCTGACAAAAATAACGATCAATCGGTAACTAATTTAAAACATATTTCTTCTACTTTAGAGCACAAATAATTTGAATCCTCTATTACATTTGACATGTTTTTTATGGAATTAAACATCATTGAAAGTGAATACATAGAAACAATTACATGCATGCTTACATAAGCAACAATATTTTTGAAAATAAATCCATCACAACCATGGATAAATAATTTTTCAAAAAAAATGCTTGAAGTATAGAAAGAAAATACAGATGCCAAATTCATATTAAATTTTTATGATACAAATTCTTATTGCACTTCATACGTGACAAAACTTGATAGAACAATGATGAGATAATTTTAAATAATGCATAAAGAACATCAAGAAATAAATATAAATGATATATAGCCTAGGAAACACATTACTCAATAGATAACAAATGTCATCTCAACAAGTTGTATATATATAGTTCTTTCATTTCCATTGAATAGTTTCTCAAAAAATTCATATTCATAAACACAAGCCCTTCAAAAGAATGTACATTTATCTAGAACCTCAATCACTCTTGAGCTAGGAAGATGATGCATTAAGATATCTCATGTCTTAATCTATAGTAGACTATTATTTGTAACGATCTCAATAACTAAGAGATAATTGCCTTGTAGAATTTGTTTTAGAATACCAAAAAAATGGAAAAAAAACTTGAAAAAAAGAAAAGCCCCATGTTATTCAATTTTTCAAATAAAATAAACATATCAACATTGAAAACTATTTTAGAGAAAGGCTATTGTTATACATTCCTTGTATGGAAGATAAATAAAATCAAAATTATAGTTTCCTAACTTACTACCATACATATACTTTCTCTTAAAAAAGAAAAAATCTAAATTCACATATGATATTAACTCTACTTGGGTTGACATAGATGAACTTGTTGACAAAGATGAATTATACAATGACACAATTGAAGAAACTAGCTCAAACACAGAAAACAATAGTTTTGCAGATGAAAATTATGATCTCAAATCTGATTTATAATTCATAGAAGAATTAAAAAGAAACAAAACTAATGTAATTTTTTTGAAATAGTAAAGCACCCATTAATATATAATAATTTAAACTACTACAGACTTAGAAGAACACTAAATAAAGAAAATTGTGAAAGATATATCATTGAAAAAATGAGTGAACCCATATGAACCACTACACATATTCTTAGCAAGGAATGTTGGCATAAGAAAAACATTTATGGCTAAAGTCATAAAAGAAACACAAGTTCATCAGTATAACAATTTCATTGATAGTGGTCCTATTAAGAAAAAATGACTAATAGTAGTTTACACAACAAATGCTACATATAATGTTGGAGTAACACTGCACTCTACATTTTTGCTACCTTTTAATTAGTCTGAACTTATTCTACTTAGTTCTAAAAAACTTGATGCAATTTAAAAGCACTATGAACAACTATGAGTACTTGTCATAGATGATATATCATTAGTAGGTTCTCATTCTTGAATTCAATAGACAAGAGACTACAAAATATAATGCATTTTTATACAAAATACTTTGGCAATGTAGACATGATTCTCTATGGAGAATTTTTCCAAGCTCAACTTGTGAATGACTATCTAATTTTCAAACATCTAAAAATAAATGATGAATTAATTCCATATGAGTTTTGGGAAAAAATGTAAAAGTCTAGGAATTACAAATGATAATGTGTCAACAAAATACAAAATTTATAACAATTCTTAATAGTTTGTGTATAGGATCTCAAGTAGATGCTGATATAAGTAACATTAACAAAAATTGTTAACAACCTATACCTAATGATCCATTCCCATACCTCTTTTATATAAATGATGATGTTCACAAACAAAATGCTAATATGTTATCATTGGTTCCTTCAAATAAAATTGTCATACATGCAATTGACAAACAACAATTTCTACATGACACAACATATGTTTCTCATCATTCATCATCCATACCTCCTATAATTGAGTTGAAGCCCAAAATACTAATAGTAATGTATGTATTATATAATGACATACAAGATGGATTAGTTAATGGGTCAGATGGAATATTCAAAACACATGCAATTGTAGGTGATATAGACATAGTCTAGATCAAATTCAATGATCTATGCATTAGACATAACCAATCAAAAGAACTATCTCATTTATATAATAACTCAATTAGACATGATTTTATACCAATATTATGTATTTGTAAGTCTCTACATTATACATATCAATTTATACATATAAAAATTGATCTCAAATAATTAAAAAACAATTTCCAATTCAGCTTGCATATGTAAGAACAATACATAGATCACAAGGGATCACAATGGTTGGCATTGCATTTGAGCCTTATGGCATAACACACCATGTCTTAGCATATATATCACTTTCAATTGTATGAAATATTTAGTTTCTTTACTTACTTGATCTATTATCAAAGAATAATTTCAACATGAAAAACCATATTTCAATAGAAATGTTGTGCTTACGAACAAATGCCAAATGGAAACTAGAAAACACTCTAATTAACATAGATAAAACATACTATACCCTTATCTCATCATTGAATCAAGAAGCCTACAAGCACATGTTGAGGATGCAATCAATGACTATGATCTAATCCATTACAATATATTATGTTTCCAAGAGACACATTTATTACATATTGAAATGAATAATATATTGAAAAATTTCAAATGCATAAAAATGGTTCATGTTCATGGAATTATAAATTGTATTGATAAAAATATTGTCATTTCCAAAACAATGCAATACAAGACAAACAATGTGGAGGCCATACTAGCAATCATCAACATAGATAGCCAAAAAAATGTCAATTGTCAATTTATACGCATCTCCAAATGCTAATATCTCATATGCCATATCCATAATTGGCAATGCATTCACTGATATAAACAAAAACTCAAAGACATATATGGTAGGAGACTTCAGCATTGACATCAATAAACAACATAAGAATACACAAATATTAAAAACCTATATGAAAACCCAAAGTATGCATCAATTAATTGAATATGAAGAAGCAATGTCAACACCTATTATTGACCACATATAGTCAAAATAAAAGATGAAAAATATTATATTTACAAAACTGATTACTATTAGAGTGACCATGACACTATTTGCCTAGATATATACAATAAAAATGCACATGAAAAATTAAAAAAACATAATTTTAAAAATTATTATATTTCAAAATAAATTATCTAAGACAATACAATACAACAAAATTTACCAATACAAATGTCAACTAGAAGGTATACAAATATAAAAATGAAATTCTTTTTTTCTACAAATTATTCACTTATTTTAAAGATTAGAATATTTTTTACATATAAGTGCACATTTTATTATATTCAATCTCATTCTGGTTTTAATACATCATCACAGGAAACATGAAAAGATCAATATAAAGTGTACAAGATAACAAACAATTGGAGACTGAATCAAAATGGTATGCACAAACACTCTCATATTTTATTGTACTTGTCATTACTTCACACCTATTAACATTTTTCTCTTAATTTTGTGTAGTGAAAGAACAACTTATTAAGGCCTCGATACAATTGATTACCTTTGCAATCACAAATTTGGCCATATATTTGAAGTAGAAGTCCTTGTTGTTTACAAAGAAATGTTACAAAAAGATAAAAAAAACTAATACTATATGCTGAAATGATAGATGTAAAAGGAGAAATGATAGTTATTCTTAATGTACCTAGCAACTTGATTGAAATACATGAACATAGAATTTTTGTAGATAAATTAATATGAATAACAAAAATTTTATTTGCATCCAAAACTAGTTATGATCATGGATATTGTGACTTCTTATTATTGCTCACTCAGTCCACCACAATTGATACTATACCTCATGTTTACACAGATTACAAATTCATACTAGACTCTAATATTACACATTTATTAACCAACATTAACTCATATGCAACTTGTACAATTACTACAATAGTAACCTCTGCAGTTAAAAGAGCCTCCAATTGATATTGGAAATTAAGGATGTAAATTCAGAAGATGATACAATACAGGCAAGCAACCATCCTCTCACATACTCTATAATTTGAATCATACTTTATGTACGAAGAAACATAACTAATTCATCTTTAATTATGCAACCCTATCTATTTGGAACATTTGATCCTTTGTTTTTAACCATTCAACAAAAATTATAGAATAAACAACTCCCATTGTATCTCTTTAAAAGTTTGGTGAAATGAAAAAGCCCTAAAAGAGCATTCAAAACTAGTCAAACAACATTCATTACTCCATTACATTATAATAAAACATTATAAGACTTAAATGCATTGTTAAATGTAAAATCAAGGTATATTAATGCACTCACTTTCTTTCATTTTTATCATTAAAATTGTCAAAAAATAATAATTATGTTCTTTACTTTCTAAGTAATCACATTTTTACAAGCAAAATACAAAACTGTTATTAGTGGACTCTTCATAATTTATAACACAATTGAAAAAAATGTGTTTATCCTATAATTGAAACACAATGCCTCCTATGTTTTCATCACATTAATCTCTCTTTCCAAATTGTATATGTATTCTTACAGGTAGAAGGAACACTATTTATTGCAAATGTATATTCTTTATTTAAGGCAAATTTTTACTCAATCAACACAAAGACATTATAGATGCTGACATCACAAACTATTAAAGGTATGTCAAAACATCACTTAATCTCAACAAACCCACTATTCTATTTATTTAATATTCCAAATTATATATATATTCATATGTTTGCGCTACACCAATACTCAAAATTTATTTCATTTTGTAGGGTATTCTTGAATGCTTTATATCATTTTACAACGTTTAAACATACAATGTACATTTCCACTTTTTAAGCTTTGTCAATGTTGGTATTTGTTCACAAATAAGCTAACAACAAGTTGAAAGTTCAATTAGTGTAAAATCAAAACATGTCAAATATTGTTCTATTTGAAGAATATTTGTACACAAATATGCCTAGAGATAAATTTGTAAATTTTATGTATTAAACTGATATATATACTAGTTTTTTTGCCAAATATATCTTTAATTGTAGCACAGTAAATTTTATTTATTCAATTAGTATTTGATTTTATTTATATTAGGTCAAGATATACATTTTTTCAAGTTATTACTATTTGTCAAATATGTTTTGAGTCAACATATAATCCAAATGTTCTTTTGTCAAATATGTTTTTTCACCCAAGTCTACAGTCAAATTCAAACTTAATATGCTAGAGGAATGAAATCCAACATAATAGTTATAATACAATTCTTCTAGTAAAAAGTATCAAGAATAGAAATCTCATTCTCATCATGATTTCATAATGATATTTATTTTCATCTTTGGTGTATGCATAGCCTTTTTATTTAAAAAAAAAACATTTCTATATTTTTTCATATGAATCCTAGATAGCATCATCATAGCTACATGATAATAAACCTCATAGTGATATACTTTCTTTTAGTCATGTATTAAATTAACTTATCTCATTGACACATAAGAGCTAGACATGCTATAGTCTATAGGCTAACAGCCTATTCTACCATAAGTATTTCAGTTCTATCGTATGTTATAGGATGCCATCCCTAAGTTTTGTACTCATAATGATTTTCATTAATACTAATTTTTATTCATGCATAGTTGAATCAAATAAATTAAACACTAATAGCATGAAATGCACTCACAAATATCTTCAAAAAAAATTTAAAAAAAAAAATCTACTCAATCTTTAAGTAGTATACATCTTAGAAATGATAAATCAATACTATCTATAAGGGTTAGCAACATTTACCCAATTTGGAATTTGTTCTGTGAATATTATTATTCACAAATGAATAAGTGAAAATATCCTCTTGGAAACTCTTTATTTTTCCATTTTACACAAAACAAAAATAGACACCATGATGTATCTCTATGAAATACAATCAAAATAGACCAACAAGATCTAAAGAATTTCTTTTATTTTGTATTTTGTATTGTTCAGAGGCACACATCCTCAAAAATTAGAAACTCTAATGGAAATTATTTACCTGCTAATGATAGATTACTTGGTAGCTCAGTCATTCAATGCACACCATTTAGACATTTAGTTGTAAGTATTGTATCTATCAGATTTTTGGTATTAGGATCCATGCTAGACATTACATCATTTTGTTTTGTCATTTAAATACGTTCCACATTGAAAAAGGATGTTTCTTATAGTCTTGCATTCTTGGAACCAATTTTTTTGTTAAACACACACAACAGAGTCTAAGAAAGAGAGATATTAATATTATTTTACTGTAACATAGATTATCTAGTGCTAGTGGAGCATAGATAATTTATTTTAACTTTTGACTTGTGTTGACCTATCTTATATGACTTGCCATATTAGTGAATAATAGTGTGGACCTAAGATTCCCATATAAATGATGGGTGTATAGTGGGTTTAGGATGGTATCTAGGAACAACTTGATTATGTCTTGCAAGTCTAGGCATCACATGTTGCCATGTGTTTCCATCAAGTATTATTTGATACATTTTTTTTATCACAGGTTATAACTTGACAAACATATATTTCCTCTCTTTTAAATTCATCCCTTGTTGAATATATTTTTTCATGGATGAATTATTTATTATATTGTTTGAAATAAAAGACAAGAGATAGATCAAGTATAAAATAGGAAACCCTAAGAAGTAACACCCTAGATGATTTTGCATTCATATAGATCTAGTTCATGAACTATTTTATTCTAAAATATATATTAAGAAAATATAGGGTTAAATAACATAAAGATAGCCTAGGGCACAAGGGTGATAAACTATCTCTATATCATACAAAACTTAGATAAAACATATACTAAATTTATTATGCTTAGATATGCTATAAATGGAAGGTATAGGTATGATAGATACTACAATGATGATGAAAATAAAATACTTAGCTAGTATTGATGCTAACATAGATATGGGTTTGAAATAGGAAAAAATTATATTGGATATTAAATATGGATAAAGTTATTGATTCTATAAATTGTACCTATATAGCCACAAATACTTATGTCGACCTAGGATAGTTGTGTTGACACTTCCATCTAAATTGAATGTAGGTGTCTAATATGGAATACATATTGAAACTAGATGTGACCACCTACATGTTTTTTATTTTTATGTCACCTTCACTCTAATGTGTTCAAATCTAGGACATGGATTATCATTCCTTATCAAATAGCAAAACCCTAATTCTTTATCTTCGTAGTTGCTGTGAAAAAATGGGTTAATGGAATCATAGTGTTAAGTTTCCCTAAAGACTCCTCTATCAATGATCATTCCTTACATAGATAATACTTTGAAGAGGGCCCTAGGCTTATGTATTTCTCCCATACATGTTATCTTGTGTGTGTATCATGCAATGTGTGATAAGCAAGTACATAGAATGGCCTCTTTTTTAACTTGGAAAATATGGCTCATTGGATACTCCTTCAGTACTTCAAACCTGTAGATGTATTGTCCTTATCACTGATATAAAAATATGATAAAATAGGGAAGCTTTGCTCACTTGATTTCTTGATAGAATGACTTTCGTAAATTACCTTGTGAGTTGTTTGGTCTATGTCACCTAGTGAATAATGAATGAGGGTTGATTTTTCATATATAAGAATCCTTTGAAGAATATATCACACTAAATAACTTAGTCTAAAATTTAAGATATATTTTTTTATAAATTGGATGACTTTAGGGCACTCAACACTTGTGTTGATGTACATGTCTAGTTAATATGCAAGTGTCTAGATAACTTGGAAAACATTCATAGATTCATAACTTATATAAATGGAAGATAAGTATGTTTATAATATTTTAAGCAAAATAAATGATCTGAGTCATCAGAATAACATTGGTCAAACTAAGATATAAATAATTAGATAGAGAGAGATACATCATGAATGGAAAAAGGTTATAACTAAAGGGATACCAAAATGTAGAGAAAAAGGTAATGTATTCACATTCACACTCTCCCATAATAGTCAATCATTTGAGTTTAGAATGAGATAAGTGAGGCAAAGTAGATGAAATATTATGACTTTAGGAATGAAGGATGTGGAATGTGGAGAGTCTAGAGCTATGGGTTACTTGTCAAATGAGTCTAGAGTTTGAGTCTAATGTCTAACATGTAGACTTGTGTGTCTCCTTCCCCTGTACTATAGAAGCCATAATAATTTTCAATGATATTTTCTCTTTGTTGAATTAAGTGTGTTTCACTAATTTAAATACTCATCTCATCTAAATCATAAAAATATGGAGAATGAGAAGGAGAGGATTCTAGCTTTCCCATGCACTGTATGTAGGATGTTGCAGAGATGATGTGGATAGAAATGCATGCTTGGTCCTTTTCATCAAATGATCTTCAAAACTTTGTTACTACTCATAGAATATTTTGTGCAATAAACATCATAAAACTAATTCAAGTTTTAATTCCTTTGAAAGCAATTTTATTGGGGTTATTTATAAATATTCTAGAGGGATGATTGAAATTTATGAATTTGTTTGTGTTTGTGTTGTAAAATTAACTAGAGAGAGGAGAGAATAGATGTAGTAGATAGTATGGTAAATGATGAGAGAGTAGATGTAGATGCAATAACTATTATGGTGTATGGTGTATGAAGCAAGTGCAAGGATAAGAGATACTATATGTGGGTGTGCAAGTGTCATATGCCACTTGCAATCTCACTTATTTGAATTATAGTCATAATTAGCGATTGCTCATTCAAAGATTCTCTTCAAGTGATTTAGAAAGGGATTTTCAAGATAGTCTCTATATTTTTCCTCTATTTTTATTGAATGTATGAAAAAATCCACAATTTTTTGACTACTCTTCTTATTTGTAATGGCCACCTCTCCTTTCAATGTAACTATGAAATTATTTGGGATCAAACTGATTTAGTCTACACTTATCAAGTTATTGTATGCTCTATATAGCTATGAAATGTTCTCATCTAAGAAGAAATAATTTTCTTCATGAAAACATTTCTCTTTGACAAATCTTCTAACGAAATTCTAGTGTGAATTAATAGTAAGTAACATTCAAAAATGTTGTTAATAAATTTGCCTCTATAAATAAGTAATCAAATTTTTACATCAGATGCCATGGCATTTGTTACATATTACAATCCCAACCATTTATGATCCATAATTTCATATTCCTAAGCTCAAAAAGCCATGACAATCATTTTCTATATTCTTTTTCTAATGTAGGATGTGTGGATGTGCTAAATTATTAGCTCACTCATTATGTATGATTAGATTTAAAAACCTTTTCACTTTACATCCTTTATGGCCAAATGGTATAAATATTTCATAGAGTGATCTCATTGAGATCCAAATATTCATTATCCTTCACTTCTATTATGTCTACTCAAAGTGATACACATGGTAGTCATTGCTAGGCTATAGTCACAAAGGTCACATAGGTCTATTTTGTTTTTAATGTGGCCTAATGAATTATGTGGATCTATTGAAATGTTAAATCTTCTTTATATTCATATGCTTCCTCTTTCCACTGCACATAGTAAATAAGCATACTCATGGTCACTTTTTTTGAAATAAAAAATAATTAATATATGTAATGATTGTAAATTTGAAACTTTAAAATAAAAGAATATTAGTGTGTTAAGTGGAGTCATGGCATCAAAAATACTTCATAACATATCTCAAATTTCTCATTTTTAAGAAAAAACATGTGGTTGTCAAAATGCATGCCACAGGTCATGGGATCATTGAGTTCTGAAATCTTGAACTTTAATGTAAATGGAGGGCTCCAAATTTATTAACACATGAATTCCATTTTAGACTATTGTCATATCTAATTTTCATTAAGATGCATGTATGTGGAATAGAACTAGTGTCATGAACCTTTCAACATATGATATGAAAATGTGGTCATGATTAAGTCAAAATTTTGCAAGGGTACATATGGTGTTATTTTGTAGCCAATTAATGTGATTTAGGGGGTCTCCATTTATAAAAAGAACTTGGGGCATATTGGTCACAATAGTATGTAATTAAAAAAATAAATATTTAATTAATCTAAAAGTGTAGATTTTAAAAAAAAATGTTTTACATGAAAATTTAAAAAAATATAGTGTGAAATACATCCCCACTGATGCTAATATTGACGCATACTTTTGACGTATAAGTATAATCCTACTAAACTTCAACTTTAAAAAATAATCCTCAAATTACTATTGACACACAATTTGTGATGCACTACTTGACACATAGAGAAGTCCCACAAAATTTAAATTTGTAAAAAAAATGATGATTTTCCTTTTTTAAAATTTGTTACACTTACTAAAACACAAATTAGCGATGCACATTAGATTGATGAAATCTCTACTAAACCAATTGATACTAGAAATTATTTTGTGTTATAATCACTAACATAAATTACTTCATGTAAACTTTTATGTCAAATCATGAAATAAAATCTTAGAAAAAAATTCATAATTTTGATGCTACAAATAACATGAAAACATGAACATTTCCTAATGCATAAAAATTTGATTACCTTTTATTTTATTATTAATCATCAACCATAGGTGGTGCTTGGAAGGTAGTAAATATAACAAAATTCTCAAGTCCAGTGGTCTTTAGTTTAGGAAAATATGAGCATTCTTGTCTTAAAAAGAAAAAAAACATAAGATCTTTTTTTCATGGCATAGACTTGAAGATATAGGAAAAAAGAGATGCTTGTCAAAATATACTCCCAAACGAAAGAAAAATGTCAATCACTAAAATGCTACATATTGCAAACACTTATGTGTTAAAGATAACCCAAGAGACCATAGAAGTAATTATTATAGAATGCCCAAGCATTGAATTTTTTTTATATGTGTGTGGACGCATTGGAGACACACCTTTCCATGGTAGTATAGTTGTTTAAGGGGAGTAATTGACTATCTAAATCCCTTGAAAGATTATTGAATAACTAAATAATCAGTGATTTGGGGGTTTTCTTTTGTAATCTTTTTATCTATACAAATGTTTAACACAATTTTGTGGTTCATACTTGTGAAGCTAACTATTGGATTTAATTTTAAATAATTAATGATTTGGGTTTTTTTGGTAATCTTTGTTTTTTATACAAAATTTTAACATTTATTTTGGTTTATATTTGTGAAGCTAACTATTGCATTTAATTTTAATTATATATCAAATATTGCAACTTTAGCATTCAAATTTGTAGTGTTGTTTTGATATATTTAACCAATATTTATATAATTATAATGATCAATATTCATTTCATTTAAGATTATAATAATTTGGTAAAGACTATTTTGAGATTATTTTTTAATATTTTATATAGAAATTAGTTATATACTCAAAAAAAAATAAAATTAGGTTAACTATTTTTTTTGGAATGTGGACCAGTCTAGAAAGGGGTTTAAATCTCCATGTAATTAATTAACTCTCTAAATACCACATGTATACTAGATATTGCTATATGTATACTAACTATTACTAATAATGACCTTTACCAATTTTAAGAATAATTAACGACCATTAACAATCCTAATAATATAATCTAAATAAAGTTGGAAACAACCAAATCACTTAACCAACTCATTCATATTTCATTGACATATATTCTGATTTTTTTGCATAAGTATAATATTTTAAAATGATATATATAAATAATTATAATCCCACACCCATCCATGAATTTATAATATATAATTTTTTCAATCCCTACCTGCAAGGTACTATAAGAATCAATTGAATAATTAATTTTGTTATTGTGACCAAGAAAAAGCTTTGAAATTATATAATATTGTATGCATTCCAATGTTTAACACTAATATTAATAAATATTCCACTTCATTTTATCATGGAAATTTTCATTTATATCAATATTACAATATATCCTAACAAAATTGGCACTTGATCTGTAATTTATACAAACTATTGAAAAAAATAAGGTCATTGGAGCACCCATATAGATTTAATGCATACCTAAATTCCATCCATATTTCTCTTTATCATCCTCAAATTATGAAACAAAATCATAATTTAATCGAAATCGAAATTTCCTCTAAATAATCTAGATATTTGCATAACTCCAAAGCTACAAATTTGTTTGATCACAACATAAACCATAAACTAAAGATGAATAAACCCTCACATTGCTCACCACATCAATGGTGTAAAAATTCTATTATTACTCCAAATGGCACATTACATGCTCTTCTCTACATGATTACCAATCACTAAATTATTTTACCCTTCATATACCTTCACTTTGCATATTAATTAATTGCCACTTTATTAGAGATAGTGGCAATACTAATTTCTATATATACACACACACTATGTATCCAAAATGATGTTTCAAGCATAATATATAAAAATCTAAAAATAAATCAAAAGTGAAACAGAAGTCATGAGCTAAGTCTGTTCATTAATCTACCTAGCCAAGTCTACTATTAACAGCTTACAATGAGTGTATAAACTTGCATGCTTCATATTAATAGATTTGAACATGAGATGGATACATTCAATCATCCAATTGAATATCTTTCTACCATATCTTAAGGATTCAAATGCCATTCATAATAAAACTAGGATTTTTACATTTTTTCTAGCTTGTTTAGTGGCTAATTAGCGAACTATCTCAATTTTTAATGAAATAACTTAATACCTTCCCCACCTTCTGCTAATGTGAACTTAGATAATGAATTTTAAATACGATTCCAAAAATCTAGAAACCCTAAATGTCATCAATAATTTCTAGTATTTTGTCATTTTATCATTCTTCCTAAATTGATCCTCAATGGAAACAACAAGAATAGTGATAGTTAAATTATTTTCTCTGAAGAATGCAATACATTTTTAGTCACAACATTGAAGAATGTTTTGTGTCTTTCCTTAAGTGATTATCTAAATTTCATTTGGCAAAGCCATTATGAGATTTCCCCACTTTTTTTTCAAGGATTTGCAGGGCTCTAAAATTATCACTACTATTCATTGTATTTTCTAAACATCTCCTTTTACAAATTTTTAAAATTGTTCTATGACATAGTCTAATGTATTTGATTTTTATAAGGTGGGGCACCCGCTCACCATATTTATAGAAAGACATATCTAGAGTGCACTCATCCTTTTCATACCCACAAAATAATTTCTTCTCCATCATTCGAAGGCATTCACCCATATTACAGATAACATAGATATTGAGAGTGTCACACCCACTGCTTATAGATAACTGAGCCCATGAGGATGCCCTATGAAACATCATGCTAGGGGAATGATCCATTCCTCATATGTTGAAATGAGGATCAATATGAAAATGGTAAGAAAGATGCCCATCCTTATGACAATGATCTCTAAGGTTATGATGTGTGTTTTGAACATGTATGTTTGCTGCACTTTTATTTTAATATAAATTGAAAGTAGACAGCTCAACATAATGGTCCTCACCCACATGGGAAGGAACCTAAAAAGAATTTTCACCTCCTTGGGTTGAGTCACCATGCAAAGTCTCAAAAACTTTTATTTTCTATGTGTTCGCTCTTCGAATCTTGACTTCCTGATCAAGGCAGATTTATCAAACACACTTGTAAAATAACATATTAGTGAGACATAGATACTTAAAATATCTAATTTCTAAATTTTTATATTAGATTTAAAAATTGTTACTTACCTGTAATCATATTAAACTCATCATTTTTGAGATTTTGGGAAAGAGTTAGATGAGAAACCAAATAATAATCATATTAAAATAAGAGTCACCAAAAATAAGCATATAATTTATAGGTGTAGGATTATCCAATACCCAAAAAAATGTCAACTATAACTATTTTATCACTTAAATCCTTGACACTTGACCCATATTAATGAAAAGGATGTCAAATATTATACAACCTAAATGCAAAATTATTTTGGATAATAAAAAACATAGTAGTTTTAGTTTTATGACAATCAAATCTTCCTGGCATAAACATCAATGTAGGAATATTGTCTTCACTGTGAGATAAAAGCTTTAAAAATTCAAAGGTGGTAGAAATGAAGATCCTCCAAGACATTGCAATAGGAGAATAATATGGATCACTAATATCCAATTAAATTAGATGTATTAAATGATGGTGTTTTTAGCCACATCACTATATATCTTTTAAATCACCAACATTGCTAAATACTTTGCTTGACAATGAAATCTGAAAATCCCCTCCTAATTCACCTGAATTTAGTTTTGGCCTAAAATTTTCATTTATGAGTTTAAACAATTTTGGCTAAGCCAATTTATATAAATCTTAGCTATCATATGCATAGAAATAAAATATTGTGCATATTTAATAATAATTTTTGTTTCACACATTTATTATTTATAGATTTCAGAAGAAAAATGTCATCTAACATGAAACTCTTTATAAAATTTAGATTTGATTGATAATATACATGAACATAACCATATTTATTATGCAAACTAAATGTCAAATGAAATTAATGGTGATTCATATATACCTAGTTTGGCTAAAAAGAAACTAAGGTGGTGTCTTTAGTTAACAATGGTAGTAAAATTGTATAATTTTAGTATGTTTGTTTGTTGATTGTTAGTTCCAATGACTAGATGAGTTTTGTCAATATTAATGGTGTTTGATAAACATAATATATTCAATGTTTAAATTTTAAGGGCTTCTCTTAACTTCTTACTTTCCTCATTGCAGGGATTTACAAGGCTACATTGTAATTTATATTGAATTGCTACATTTCAAAACAAAATGTATTTATATCAAAAAAATCATTGTTTTTTTACATTAACAATAGAAATGTGTTAATATATATATATATATAAAAATATAATACACAATAATGAAAAATCACCTAAACTAATACTTGTAGAGGAATATGAAGAAACAACACAACCAAATTATAACAACATTATCAATGTCTTAGTAAAAAACCATCTTTTTTTAGGACAATCATTCAAATCTAATGTCTAAGATTACTTCTTTGACACATTTCACGTGTTATTACATTATCAATGCACATCTATACAATAAAGAAATTGCATTATTGACCATTTCTTAAACTATCTGCATATAGGGGATCCAAATGCACTTAGGTCATATGAATTAGAATTAGACCCCAATGAGCTACACAAACTATATAGAATAAATGACATTAAAACATGTTTTTATAAGATGAGATTATCTGCATTGCATACTTCAAAAGGAAATGAAACTAGACTATGGGGTGATAACTTTATCATAAATTGGCTTTTTGGATGGCTAAATATAAAAATATGCATATGTTCATTCACAAGGAAAAAAATCATCTTCAATTCAACCAATAATGTCAAAAACTTCCATACTCAAACTTGTTTTATGATACAAATCATATTTGTGGTCATTATGAACCACTATATTGCAAGAAAAATAGTGAGTATACCATACCAATGACACATAATCGACAATCAACTACATGCATTCATCTTGAATTGTATTAGAAAAATATTTCATAATAAATTAAAATGTATGGGCTCTCTAAGGTAAACGCAAACACATCTAAATGTGTTTAAATCTTATTCAATGCCATTTATCAATTAATAAATTTGGAGTTTGACATACAATGTATACATTGTTATTTTTCACAATCATTTTATAATGTAATATTATGTGGAAATAGTAAAGGACTTCATGATGTGAAAATTAAGATTAGAAATAATTAAATACAAAATATATGTAAAGTTGAAAATTAGCAAGCATATATTATCAACCTTAGCATGCCATTCAAATAAGTTGAAATTAAAGGAGGAAACTTTTTCTTAAAATGGATATCTATATCGGTATGTGCATGGAGTTAGGGGAAAATTCCATGGACATTTTAGGTAATGTGATTTCATTATTTAATTAAAATTATATGGCTCAGTAATTACTAATCCATAATGCAATCACGTTATTAAGAAAACAATAACAAGTACATTTTAGTGTAAATTTAAATAATGTGTATGCATTGTATAACTCATATGTGTTGTATAACACGTATGCACTATATAATGTATTATATAATACATACATGTTATTTTATTATTACACAAAAACCATCAACACAAGCATGTGGGAGTTACACATGAAGGCAACATTGGTCGTAAGTTTATATTTACTACTCTAAATGTTAAGTATAAGTTTATATACTTTAAATTTATTTTAGTAAATATAAGAAATTAGGGTCACTCAAGATTTGATAGAGTTGGTCTCACAATTGTGTGCCTTACAATTTGGAAAATTATTTTTCAAAATCCAATCAAGTTAGTACTTAGGCATTTTTAGGGTCTAAGTATTAAACCTAGGGATTTTATGACCTAAATTTTGTAATTTATATCCATTTTTGGTGAACATATAGTCATTTTTAAGGTTTTTTTTGCCTTTCAGATTGATTCTTGACATTTGTAAGAGTCTTAGGTTTTTCAAAATTGAAGTTTAAAAACAACTCACTTTGAAATTGATGTAAAATGGTGTGACTGGGGTAGCATAGGTCACATTGATGACCTACACAAACCAAACAAGCACTTTGTTGTAATTTCACTTGTGCATCATTCCTCCATCATTCTTGATCACTTCTTACTCATATTGCATCACCCCTAATCACTCTCTCATCATTATTCATTATTATTAATCACTCCCTTATTGACCCTCACTATCCCTAGTCATCTCTAATCACTCCCTCATGATCATTGATTACTCCCTTATTGACCCTCACTATCCCTTATCATCCATAATTGTCCTTCATCATATTTAATCACTCCCTCATTGGCTCTCACCATCCCTCATCATCCCTAATCACTCCCTTATTGGCCTTTAACATCCCTAATCAGCACTTCATCATCTCTAATCACTCCCTTATTGACCCTCACAATTCCTCATCATTTATAATCACTCTATCATTATCCCTCACCATCCGTCATGATGTTGAGCCCTATTACATACTCTACTTGTCTAAGCTCTCTACTAATATACACCTATCTTTCACATTATATTTTCTTTCTTGATCTCTATCTTTGGACCTTTCATACATTTTAAACTCACATCTTCATTTTATTCATTTCATTTATTATCCACCACTCTTCAGATGGTCTCACTAAACTCTTCATTCTATTCTCCTTACACAATGCATTCAATATCCCTTACTTTGAGACTATACCCCTTACTAGTATTTATGATTTATAAAAACTTGGATCAAATCTTGTATCTAGTTCCTTAGGATTTAATATTCCTCTAACATACTTCCTTCCACTCCTTTTAGTTATCTCTAACTTCATCTCAACCCTACTTAACTTCTCAACACAATCCTTGTATCATACACTACCTCTTACTCTATCACAGACTCTTCTTGTACAAATTCAAATAATCAAATCAACCTCATTTATGGATACCATATAACATATCTCATCTTTTCAAAAAACTATAGACTTTGGATCAACTATTTGATAACTTTGTTTAGCTCTTTCTAATCTTAGATTAGGTCCTTTGCTTTCCTTCGACCCTGTCTACCACATAGTCCTCACCCATCTATACTTATCCATACTTAAATATCTTACAAACACTATATTATATATTTTTATTTTGAACTCAAAAATTTAATTAATTTGATGAATTATTTATGCTTACAACTCCTAAAAACTCACTTTGAAAGTAGAAACCCTAATATAGGGTTTGGACTAGTTTTATAGATTTAAAAAGGGTCAAAATGAGATTTCATTCTTCCAAAGTCATTTAAAATTATTTTTACTATTGTATTAAGTCTAATTTGACCCTATGCACGTTTTTCAAGTGTTATATTTCCATTTTTAAGATGTAATAAATTAACTTAACAAAATTTGAGTAGACTATGTACTCAGTCACAGGTTTATAATAATCATATAAGAGGTTATTTATTTTAATTCATTCCAAAAAGGTTTATAAATAAAAATTAATGTTGAAAATCCTATACAAAATTTTTATACACTTTAAAAAATCAATGCCTTCCATCTATAACACTCAATTTTCCAATTTCCAAGAGATACCACTTTGACTATGTTAAGTTTATTGATGACTATTGGACTGTTTAATTTTATTTTTGCTCATCCAAATATATAAAATCTACTTGAAAGACTATCATAATTCATGATCATATCATAATAAAATCACCAACATATACATTTGAATTTTCACTCCAATACATGCATATACCTTCTTACATAGATGTATACTCAAAACTTTTGCTCATAGAAGATAGTGTTATGTTGTCCAACACAGAATATCCTTAGAAGAATAACAACATACAATGTTTAAATACTATTAAGGAATTATTATTTTAAGTTATTAATTACTCATAAATTCCAAAATCCCACCAAATAGAATCTCCTCTTCCACAAGACTTTGACCTTCACTCAAATTTCAAGGAATAGTTTATAAAAGCACAAGGTATACATTTTGTAATTTGAACATTCAAAAAATTTGAAACTCAAATGACAAATTCTATAATAACCATCAGATAAAAGGTATTTTTAACTTACCACTCATACCAATATCATAAAGAACTTGTTAATAATCATGTTTCATGATCATGCACACTATTAACTAGCTTTGCACATATTCAAGAAGATGCAAGGTCTATTTACTTTCTTATCTATTTAATCAAAACTTGTCTTTAATCATTTTTTTGGGGTTCTTTACATTCATATTTTCAAATCCTACCCCCTCCAAATTTTTTTAATCTAACTCTGAATACAAAATAAGACATGGACAAGACTCTTATTACCAAATAACCATCAATAGAATTCTAACTTCTTTTGTATGTTGAGAGTGTCCTTAACTAACTCATCTAGTAACATATTTATCAAATATTAGTTTAGTTATACATTTTTTAACATCCTAAAATCCTCACTAAATTCTAACCACACCAAATTCAATTTTTGACTTCTTAAAACAAGATTGAAGTCTCTATGAAAGTTCAAAAATTTAAATGAAATATTTGGCAGTAAAGTCCAATACAACTCTAATTCAAAATTGACACAAAACTATAAACTTAGAAGGACTCATATAGACTTCTTATGACCTTTGACACCCTATAAAGACACACAACATGTAAACTAGATCAATATTTGTATTGCATTACCTCATCATCCTTAATCACTGATTTGTCATACCTCATCATCTCTAATCACTCATTCCTCATCCCAAATCTTCCATAATCACTCCCTCATTAATTCTCACCATCACTCATCATCCATAATCACTTTCTCATCCTCCATAATCACTCGCTCATTGACACTCACCATCCCTAATCATCCCTATTGAATCCCTCATCATCTCTACTCAATTCTTCCTCATCCTTAACCTCTCCATCTAATACCTTGATGGTGGTATTTTGTTGGAGTTTAACAATGTTAAGAGATACAAGTGGAAAGTTATGTGCTAGCATAAAATATAATACACAATAATCAAAATGATGTGGAGGAAAATTTGAAACATAAATATTTAACACCTGTGGAAAAATATGGGCCTATTAGAAATTATGTAATTCACAATTAAAAATCGGCAATAAAAAGAGAAGCAAGTAAAACCACCATAGCACCAAAAATGGGTAGTAAATACATGAGGATCACCAAGCTATGCAATTTCTTGAAACCAATCAATTGCTTTACATATGAGGACATTTTTTTATCCTAATAATTACATTTAAGGACTTTATTTTTATGTATATTGATTGATTCATCATACCAGAGAGTGGAAATTAATACTCAAATGATTAGAACAAGTAGTCCAAGATTAGAAAGTGGTGCTTAACTCATAACATTAATATTCAATCCAATGAAGAGTATCACACTATGAGATCTCTACTTGCACATATTGAAAAGTGGGTACAATTTATCTATCACTATAAAAAGTTAACTATATAATATATTATGAACCCAATGATATGGTTGGTAATAAAAATATCTCTACTTCCCTCAACAAGAAATTATATGAATTAAAAATATTGTTTCATTAATAAATGTAGATCAATGGTGAGACAATACACTTCACCATTTCTAATGGAAGTCAAAAGAAATTAAATTATCCTAAATCATATTTTCAAAAAATGAACTTAAAATATATACATCATCCATAATCATATGCTAGTGTATGGTCTAGTGTAGGCCTTGATAAATGGATCACTTAGTAGTGTCACTTGGTGTACAAAATCAAACTTTTTAAAGATGCAATCCTTTGTGACATCTCACCATTATAGGTGTGTGATGTTTTACATGTGTTAAACCATGTATTTAACATTTTCATGTATTCTTTTTATTAAATCCTTGAAATGTTGTGATAGATTGTCATGATCTAAAATACCATATATCATAGTAACTTTATAAGCTTTCAGTCATTAGTGCTAGGAAGTGCAATAATATTATCATCTCTAGTAAGAAGTATACTATTAATGGTAATAAGTAAATGTAAAAACATCCTTATGTCACCATATCATAGTGTGGTTTATCCAACAATAACAATGACAAAATAATTGAATCATAAACTAGATGAATACAAGGATATATTTCAATCACCTAAATAAGTTCATGCATACTATAAACTAAATAATACTATTTATTTGATCCCTTAACTACCTCTACCCCAAACCTCTTTATAAAATATATAATTTCTAAAGAATGAATAGATTAAGTGGTAGATCCATGAAATCATGGATAATGGACACAGCATGCCCAAATCCTTGCCTTGGAGAAGCCCAATTGTATTTGTGACAAAGTTGTGAATTAATTTTAAAAATATTAACAAGATTAAAGTGAATAACTATTATCCCCATTTAAATATTAATGCATTTTTATGCCATATCCATGTTGTATAATTATTTTACAAAATTGATCTTAAGTTTGGGTATCATCACATCCATGTTAAACCTCTAGACATTTGGAATATGGTCTTAAATATAAAGCAAGGATTGATTGACTAGTTGGTTATACCTTTTAGGTTAACTCATATAATGAATTCATTCATTTCAAGATGTTGAATGACATCCTTATGCCCTTTACCTTTTTCATTTTTTTAATATACCTTGATGACATCTTAATCTTTAGAAAACATAGGATGAACATCTACACCATGTTGAACTAGTGTTTAATATTTTATAGAAACATATTTTTGTGATAAAATGAATAAATTATCATTTTTCATGAAAGATATAAAATATTTGGCACACATTACACACATAAGGAGTGCATGTGTGAACCTAGCCAATATTAAAGTCATACATGAATGGGAAACACTAAATAATTTTGAATCTGATTTAAATTTTCTAAGAATTAAAAAAATTATTCAACAGATTTGTGTTTAATTTTTATCTTTTGAACCAAACTACGAAAGGTGAAATCAAATAAATTTTCATTTAATCATCTGCACAATAAATATGATTTGATGAAGTAAAATTTAGACTCTATTTTGTGTTAATACTTATGTTACTTAAGGGATGGTGAGGGCCAATGAGGGAGTGATTAGTGATGATGAGGGATGAAGAAATATTGGTTAGGTATTATGAGGGATGAGAATTGAGTGATTAGGGATGATGAGGGATTGTGATAATAAATGGAGTGATTAGAGATGATGAGAGATAATTAAGGTCAATGAAGGAGTGATTAGGGATAAGGAGGGATGAGGAGGGAGTAAATAATGATGAGGAAAGAGTGATTATGGATGATAATGAAAAGATTAGAGAATACTAGGGATAGTGAGGGTCATTGAGGGAGTGATTAGGAATAATGAAGAATGATGAGAGAATGATTAAGGGTAATGATGGATGAATAAGAAGTGATCAAGGATGAGGGAGGGATGATGGTCAAGTGAAAGTAACATGTAAAGTGGTTGTTTGATGTTTGTAGGTCATTAATGTGACCTCTGTTACCCAATAACACCACTTTTCATCAATTTCAAGGTGAGTGGTTTGAAAACTTTATTTTTGACAAACCTAAGATTCATAAAAAAGCAAGGAATCAATCTAAAAGGCACAAAAACCTATAAAAGACTATATTTTTACCAAAAATAGATATCAATTACAAAATTTATGTCCTAAAATCCCTAAGTTTAATATTTAGACCTTAAAAATGCCTAAGTATTAACCTGATTAGATTTTGAAAAACTATTTTCCACATCTTAAGGCATATAACTATGAGACCAACTCTATCAGATGTTGAGTGACCCTAATATTTTATATTTACTAAAGTAAATCTAAAGTATATACACTTATACTTAACATTTAGAGTATTAAATATAAGCTTAGGACCAAAGTTATTTTCACATGCAACTCACACATGCTTATGGAGATGGTTTTGGTCTTATAATAAAAAAAACGTACACATTTTATAATACATTATATAATGTTTATGTCATTTAAATTTGAATTCAAAATTGAGCCTTTAGGCTTCTAAATGGCTTGGATTTCTAAGCCAAAGGCTTGTGATTATGCATCTATAGCTGAGACCAAGAGTTTTGAGAAAAGCCAATAAATTTCAACTTTAATCACCAAATACACTATGGACTTTGACATCAAAATTCAAAAAATTATTACCTTCATGGCGAGCATGTTGTCCTTTTTCTAAATATATGATTTCTATAATTTTCAGGATATTTTAAAGGTTCAAAATATATTTATTTCTAACTACACCTTTTTTAGGCCATTGCATGTCACCCCTATACATGTCTATTCATGTTTATCTAAGTTGTTTCTCATTGATCTAATTGTGAAACAAACTATATGGTAAAAAACTAGGCCTAATTTGACACACATTAAAAAAAAAAAACTTTGAGGTAGTTAGGATGTGTCACATGACCATCTATTACTTTTTTTGTTAGTTTTCAAGACCTACTTAATTGAAAAATTAATTAAAAAATATTAAAAAAATTGTAACACACTACAAGATCTTATCTAAATATTCACCAAAGGGTTTCAAAAAATATTTAATGATGCTCAAAAAAATGGTGAGCCACACAGCCATCCAACTACTATGTCTCCTTAAAAGAACCAGAAGGCCCTCTTAAAATTTTAGATGTTTAACCTACTTATACTTGACCATTTTCAAAAAATATAATTTTTTGGAAACTAGACTCAAAATGTTACAATTCATATTTTTATACCATCTTCAAATTTTGAGTGTAGCCATCTTAAAATATCTACAAAATTTCAAATTTTTGAAATTTCAAAGACAATCATGTCTATGGGTGGGCCATTTTTTGTCCCCCAATTTTGTGTACTTACCCATATTATTAAATGTAAAAATCCAATTATGGTCAGAAACTATAAAGTCTATTTAAAATATATATTATAGTTTCTTATAACCAACAACTTTTAACATAATGTTTTTTAAAACAAACACATTTCATATACACAATGAGCCATTGACAACAAAAGATGAACATCAAAGTAATATAATTACATATGATGAAACAAACATTATCTTTAATGGAAGACCAAAAACATCCATTCACACTTACAACCATATTGCATGAACTCATACAAATAATTATAAAAAAGATAATGACTACATGCATTCTACAATAGTGAAAAAATAATTAAAAGACATTGAAGACACTCCAAGTCATTTATGCATAGTTTGTGGGCAATTAAACATTAAGCATAACATGTCAACATATAATCAATAAAAAAAAGACACATATCTAAAATTGACCCAAAAAAATTCAATGTTTCAAAAAAGATGCATAAAATGTAATAAATCATTAAAAAATGGATTGCTTCCAATATTTTTAACACCTTATTTCCTTAAGCCAAACACACCTTTGAAATATGTACAAATTCTCATAGACCTAGAAGAGTGTCTTGTCTCGCCAAGAATTTCATTTTCAAAAAATAGAGAATGGAGATATAAAAAGCCATAGATTGGCTTAACTGGGATAATTATCAATGTTTCATCCAACATTGACATAATTGAAAACATATTTCCATGATTGTTGGATGAAAATTCAATAATAACTTTTCAACTAAAAAGAAAATTATAATACAAAAATTCATATCAAGAAGGGAGAGTGCATGGACCATTATCATGCATGCTCTAATACAATTATGTAAGATTAAATTGTACCAATCATAAAATGTTAGAATAACATAACATTGGTAATAATTCCTTGATTCTAATGACAAATCAAATTCACAAAATAGTGAAGCGTTTGACAATAGTGAATCAACTAGTGAAGATGAACACAATTAGGATGCACTAACAATTGAATTATCAAAATTGTACAATAAAAATAAAAAAGACAAAAAAATAAAGGAAATTAATCCTTTTCATATAATTACCAATAGTTACATGGTGAGGAAAGACCCAATCACCTATACACAATATTATAAATGTAGGGTGAATGCAATGTTAAAAATGAGATACAAAAATGAAAATTTTTTGGGACCATTTGAAGATCAATTCTCAACTACTAAATTCCAAAGTCAAGGGAACCAACATATACATTTAATGTTATGGATAAAATTATTATAAATATATGGAAAAAACATAAATGATGACATTAGAAAATTTGTGGATAAATATATAACTTGTGATGTAGACATACTCAATTCAAACATAGCTAAACTACACAAACATCACCATACAAAGAGTTGTCTACAAAATTAAAAAAACATTATAGGTATAATTTCCCATTCCCCACAATGAAAAGGACAATTATTCTAGAACCATATGACAAAAATAATGATCACGTAGTAACTAATTCAAAACATATTTTTTCTAATTTAGAATGCAAACACTTTGAATCCTCTATTACATTCAACATGTTTTTAATGGAAATGAAAATCATTAAAAGTGAATACATAGAAGCAATTACATACACAATTACACAACCAACAATTTTTTTGAAAAGAAATCCATCACAAGCATGGATAAATAGCTTTTCAAAACAAATTCCCAAAGTATGCCAATCAAATATAGATGCCCAATTCATATTAGATGTTTACGCTAAAAGTTCTTATTGCACTTCATACATGACAAAACCTGATATAAAAATGACAAGACAATTCAAAAGAATGTCTAGAGAACATCAAACAACAAACATGGATGCTATTCAAATGATATATAGCCTGGGAAACACATTACTCACTAGATAACAAATGTCATCTCAACAAGTTATCCATATTGTTCTTTCATTGCCATCAAATAGTTGCTCAAGAAAATGTATATTCATAAACAAAATCCATTTAGAAGAATGCACATTTATTCTAAAACCTCAATAACTCTTTAGCCATGAAGATGACAAATCAAAAGATGTCATGTGTAAATCTATAATAGACTATTATCTATAATGACCATAAGAACTAAGAGATATTTTTCTTGTAAAATTTGTTTTAGAATACCAAAATAATGGAAAAGAGTTACAAAAAAAGCAAGTCCCTATGTTATTCGATTTGTCAAATACCATAAACATATTGAAATTGAAAATTATTGCATAGAAAGTCTATTATTATACATTCGTTTTATAAAAGATGAAAATAATCTAAAATATGGTTTCCCAACTTGGTGCCATGCAAATACTTTTCATGAAAAAAATTACAACAAAAGATAAGCTAAATTTACATATGACATTAACTCTACTTGGGATGACATAGATGAACTTATTAACAAAGATGAATTAGGAAATGACACAATTGAAAAAAATAATTCAAACATATAAAATAATGGTATTGCAGATGAACATTATGATTTCAAATCTGATTTACAATTAGTAAAAGAATTTAAAAGAAACAAAAGTAATGTAAAACATTTTGAAATAGGAAATCACCCATTTATATCTAATAGTTTAAACTACTACAAACTCAGAAGAACACTGAACAAAGAATAAAAATCAATTGTGAAAGATTTATCAATGAAAAAATGAGTGAACCCATATGAACCACTACACATATTCTTAAGAGGGAATGTTGGCATAAGCAAAACATTTACTGCTAAGGTCATATATGAAACACTAGTTCATTATTATAATAATTTTGTTGATAGAAATCCTCTTAATCCAAAAAAGGACTAATCACATCTTACATAGGAAAAACTACATACAATGTTGGAGGAGTAACACAACACTATATTCTTACTACCTTTTAATAAGTCTGAACTTATTCCATTTAGTTCTAAAAAACTTGATGCAATATCAAAGCACTATGAACAACTACGAGTAATTTTCTTAGATGAAATATCATTAGTAGGTACTTGTCTCTTGTATTCAATAGACAAAATATTATGAAATATAATGGATTTTCCTACAAAATACTTTGGCAATGTAGAAATTATTCTCTATGGGGACTTTTACCAAGCTCAACTTGTTAATGCCTATCTAATTTATGAACATCCTAAAATAAATTATGAATTGATTCCATATGATTTTTTAAAAAATAATGTAAAATTCTACAAATTATAAACAACAATGCATCAATAAAATGCAAAATTTATAGCAATTCTTAACTGTTTGCATACAGGTTCTCAAATAGATGCTTATATAAGTTACATTAATTAAAATTGTTTACAACCCTCACCTAATGATCCAACATTCCCATATCTCTTTTATAGAAATGATGATGTTCACAAACACAATGCTAAGATGTTGTCATTGGTTCCTACAAATAAAATTATCGTACAAGCAGTTGTCGAACAACAAGATATATATGACATAACATATGCTACTCATCATTCATCATCCCTACCTCCTATAATTGATTTGAATCCCAAAATTCTAATAGAAATATATTTGGGAAATTGTGAAACACAAGATGGATTAGTTAATGGCTCAGATGGAATATTCGAAACACACACAATTGTAGGTGATATAGACATAGTCTGGATTAAATTAAATGATCCATGCATTGGATTCAACCAATAGAAAAAAGATAACTCATTTTTATAATACCTCAATTTTACATGATTGGGTACCAATATTGCATGTTGCTAAACCTCTACATTATAAATATAAAATTGATCTCAAATAATGTAAAAATAATTTCTAATAAAACATGCATGTGCAAGAACAATACACAGAACACAAGGCATCACAATGGATGGCATTACATTTGACCCTTCTAGCATAGCAAACCATGGATTAGCATATACAACACTATCATGTGTACAAAATATTGAGTTTCTTTACTTACTTGCTCCATTCTCAATGAAGAATTTCAACATAAAAAATAATATTTAAATAGAAATGTTGCACTTATGAAAAATGACAAATGTAATACAAAAAAATTGTAACACACTAAAAGATCTTATCTAAATATTCACCAAAGGGTTTCAAAAAATATTTAACAATGCTCAAAAAATGATGGGCCACACGGCCCTCTATCAACTATGTTTTCTTAAACAAAATATGAAGTCCTTTTGAAAATTTAGATGTTTGATCTACTTATACTTAACCATTTTTATAAAAAAAAATAGTTTTTTTGAATCTTTGAATCTAGACTCAAAATTCTACAATTTATATTTTCCATCCCATACTATCTATAAAAGTTCAAATTTTTAGAATTTTTGAATAATCATGTCCATAGGTAAGCCCCTTTTTGTCCCCAAAATTTGTGCACTTACCCATATTATTAAATGTAAAAATCTAATTATGGTTAGCAACCACAAAGTCTATTCAAAATATATATTACAGTTGCTTACAACCAACAATGAATTTAAACAATGTTTTTAGAAACAAACACATTTCACATAAACTATCAGCCATTGATGACAAAAGATGAACATCGAAGTAATGTAATTACATATGATGAAACAAACCTTATCTTTAATGGAAGAAAAAAAAGCATCGCTTGACACTTTAAAACATATTCCACGAACTCATACAATTAATGACAAAAATTTCAAAGAATGCATACATTCTACAGTAGCGAAAAAATAATTAAAAGATATTAAAGAGACTCCAAGTCATTCATTCATAGTTTGTGGGAAATTAGACTTTAATCATAACATGTCAAATTTTAAGCAATAAAAAAAATACACATATCTAAAATTGGCAAAAAATAATTCAATATTTCAAAAAAATTATGCATTAAATGCAATAAAACATTACAATATAGATTGCTTCAAATATTTGTAACACATTATTGCATTAAGATAAACACACCTTTGACATATGTACAAATGCTCATAGACCTAGAAGAGCGTCTTGTCTCACTAAGAATTGCATTTTCACAAATTAGAGTATTGGGATATAAAAAGTCATAGATTGGCTTAACCAAGATAATTATCAATGTGCAATCTAACATTAACATAATTCAAAATGTATTTCCATGATCATCGGATGAAAAGTCAACAATATCTATTCACCTAAAAATAAAATTAGAACACAAAAATATGTATCAAGAAGGGAGAGTGCATGAAAACATTATCGTGCATGGTCTAAAATAATTATATAAGAGGAAATTGTACCAATCGAAAAATGTTATAATAACAAAACATTGGAAACAATTCCTTAATGCTAATGACATATCAAATCCATAAAACAGGGAAACATTTGACAACAATGAATCAACTAGTGAAGATGAAGCTGAAGATGAAATTACCAATGAGACCATAGTGCATGGATTCATAGAATCTACATGTATTCATGACTTTCAAGATAAAATAATCTAAGTTGTACCAACTAAAGGATAAAAACCACTTGGAATATTTAAAGATAAGTTTATTGAGGAGATGAACTTCCTAACACTCTTCTATGGTGATCTTTGCAATGACAATATAACAAAATGATTTCCATATATGAAAATTGCATAATGGGAATTAAAACATACAAACCATGCATTTTCATATCACATTAAAAATATATTTTTCAAATCTATTAAAATTATTATAAAACAAGTAGCTACAAAAATCTATATACGAATTAGAAAAGGACAACTAAAAGGTTAGAAAACTAGTAGCAAAAGATGTCAACTACAAATCAAATTTAGATAGATTGCTTAAATCTAACATTGGATATGTTTATTTCAAAAAAATATGAATATCCCTAGATTATTTGCAAAATTTGATAAAAATACATTTGCAATGATATGTCAATTGGGGCCACCAAAATTCTTTATTACATTCTCAAGTGTTGAACACAATTGGGAGGCACTAATAACTGAATTATCACAATTGTGCAATAAACACCAAAAAAATAAAAAAGTAAGGAAACTAATCCTTTTCATATAATTATTTATAGTTACTTGGTGAGGAAAGACACAGTCACTTGTACATGATACTATAAACATAGGGTAAATGTAATGTTAAAAATGAGATACAAAAATCAATCTTTTTTTGGACAATTTGAAGATAACTTCTCGACTACTAAATTCCAAAGTCAAGGGAACCAACATATACATAGCATGTTATGGACAAAATTAGCACCAATATATGGAAAAAACACAAATTATGACATTGGAATTTTTTTTGGATAAATATATAACTTGTGATGTAGAAATACTCAATTCAATAATAGCTAAACTACACGAACATCACCATACAAATACATGTCTAAAAAAAAAAAAAAAAACATTATATGCATAATTTCCCTTTCCCTCCAATGAAAAGGAAAATTATTTTCAAACCATCTGAAAAAATTAATGATCAAGTAGTAAATAATTCAAAACATATTTTTTTTCTAATTTAGAATGCAAACACTTTGAATCCTCTATTACAGTTGACATGTTTTTTATGGAATTGAACATCATTGAAAGTTAATACATAGAAGAAATTACATGCACGATTACACAAGAAACATTTATTTTTGAAAGAAGTACATCACAATCATCGATAAATATCTTTTTTTTTAAATTCCCAAACTATGGCAAGCAATTATAGATGCCCAATTTGTATTAAATGTTTATGTTGTAAGTTCTTATTGCACTTCATACATGAAAAAAATTGATATAACAATGACAAGATAATTCAAAATAATATGTAAAGAACATCAAGAAATAAACATGGATGATCTTAAAATGATATATGGCATGGGAAACACGTTACTCAATAGATAACAAATGATAGCTCAACAATTTGTCCATATAGTTCATTTATTGCCATTGAATAGTTGCTCAAAAATGCATATTCATAAACACAAGCCCTTTAGAAGAATGCACATCTATTTATTTTTATATATTAAAGGACTATTGCTAATATATGCATCATAGATGATAAAAATATAAATAGTATCTAGTAAAGCAAAAATAAGTTGTGAGGCATCCCCTACTGGCAGTCATAACAATCAATGATTCATTATAAAAATGGTTCAAACTAGGCAACCTAGAAAAAATAAAATAACAGTATCAAAAAAAATATCACCAAATAGGCAACCAAAGAAATAACATCAACCATATCAAAAAAAATGGTTCCAAATAGATAGCTGATGGAAAACAAATTTAATGGTAACAATAGTCCAACAGAAACAAACACCTGACAATATATAGAGGCCACCCCATAGGTGGTTGGATCAAGGATATGGGTTTAGTGCCTTGTTAAAACTAGTGCCTTCTTCATCACAGCCACCATTCAAGCCAATCAAATTATGTCCTTTAGAGGATCTTACATCACTAAAATTTCACAACTGGTTATGCCCTAAGCTCAGCTTTATGGGGCAGTGATCAACTTTATCTAAAAGTCCTTTCATATTATTTTGCTTCACATAATTAAGGACATGTTCAACATCTGTTGATTGGCCTCCTCTGATCATCTCCTCCAACTTACCAAAGAATGTATTTATTTTATCATTAATCTATTTCCAAACTTCCTCGTGTGTTCCCTAAGTAAGCACATCTCGAAAAGGATCTGGAGAAGAAGGACCCACCAATGCATTCTCATCCCTAGTTTTTGGAAAAAGATTTAGGTCAAACAGAGTGAAAGAGTTCTTTGCCTCCCTGATAATATAATTACCATGCTCCTCATTGTAGAAACCTTATAGAGCACTCTCATTTGTAGTAACCCATTCTATAATGAAATTACTTCAACAATAAAGTAGAATAACATAAATAGATCTAAATATGATTGAAATATATTACAATATATGATAATAGACAAGCCACTTCAAGGGGACAACTTCCACAAGTTTTAATAAGATCATAATTCATAATATGATGACAAAAAATTATCCACAACCTCTTATATATAGTCTATCTAGGCCATGGTTACTCCATAGGCTAACCTACTAACCAAATGAATGGATAGAGAAATGTGATAAAGCATCAAAGAGGGATAAGTAAGCCACAAGTCACCTATTCATATCCTTATACATGTGATAAGTTAGGGGTGTAGTATGCCCTTCCCATTTTAAAAAATGTTGTCCTCAATGTTGAACAACTCTGTATGTTGCAGAAAATCTTTACCTTCCCAAGTTGTAACTTCACTGCTCAGGTTCTTTCACTTGATCAGATATTCCCTAATCTCTTTGGTTCTCAAACTCTTAGTATGTGTTTGGAGGATATTTTATGGTTCCAAAATGAATCATCCTTATTCATCTAATTTTGAGAGCTCTATCTGGGTTGAAAATTGCTATCGACTGACCTTCTTTGAACAAGAAACACAAAATAGTGGGAGTATGCGAGATGAATGAGGTAACTCGAGCTTGTAAGCCACACTTCCAATTTTTTACAAAACTTGATAAGGCCCATAATACTTAGGAGCATGTTTGTTGTCTTTTTTCTATTGATTCAAGGGCATCTTCTTGTAAGGATGAAAACATACAAATACCTAGTCACCCACCTCAAAATTTTGCTCAGTATAGTGTTGATCTGGTTGTTATTTCATCCTATTTTGTGCCAAGGCCAAATTCTCTATCAAACTAGCCAAAACCTCTTATTGATGTTGAATGTGCTCCTCCACATATCAAACCTTGGTTTGCACCTTTAATGAAGAAGTGATGGAAGGTATATGGTAACCATATAGTGCTAGAAATGGAGACATTATAGAAGAGGTATGGAAAGATGTGTTATACCATCATTCTGTAAGTGGTAGCCATTTAACCCAATGTTCCTATTTATCTGATACAAAACAATGAAGATACCCCTCTAAACATTTGTTAACCAATTTTGTTTATCTATAAGATTGGGGGTGATAAGATGAGCTATGAGCTATCTGACTACCCAAATAGGAAAATAGTTTAGTCTAAAAATTAATAGTGAAAATAGGATCATGATCACTTACAATTATCTTTGGGTTTCCATGTAATTTTAGAACTACCTCCAAAAAAAACATGCTTCTCTATTTGCTAAAAATGGGTGTGAGAGAGCACAAAAATGGGCATATTTTGTAAGCCTATCCAAAATGATTGGGATAAAATTCTTACCTTCATAACAAGGCAACCCTATGATGAAATCTATGGAAACCTCTTCCCACTTTTCAATAGAAATTGCTAATGGTTGTAACAGACTTGGGGTCTTAACTATCTCACCTTTATTCTATTGGCATATCAGGCATTCTACCAAAAACTTTTGTACATATCCCTTGAGTCCTTCCCAAAAAAATTATTTCTTAATTATGTGATAAGTTTTCAAGAACCCTGAGTGTCAGCCAATTGGAGATGCATGCAACTCTGCAAGAATCTTATGCTTAAGCTCTGAATCTTTGCACAAGTATAACCTACCCTTATACCATAGGAGATTACCTTTCCATTCAAATTTGTCAAAGGCTAAATTACCTTGCTATAGATTTTGAATCATAACCTATGTATCCTTATCTTGATCCCATTCTAACCTGACTTCATCCACCTAATCTACTTGCAACATAGACATTACATAAATTAATGCCTCTATTGATGTATCCCATCTAGATAGTACATCTATTACGACATTATCATTACCCTTCTTCTAGATGATTTCAAAATCATAACCCAACATTTTGGTTACCCACTTTTTTTCCCTCAGATGATAATCTTTGCTCCAAAAAGTATTTGAGACTATCATGATATATTTTCACCTTCAAGTGTCTACCCATCAAATAGGGCCTCCATTGTTTAACTGCATGAAGAATAGCCATCATTTCTTTCTTGTAGATAGGTTTTTATATATTCCTACCTTTGAATTTATGACTCTCAAATGCAATGGGTCTTCTTTCATGCATTAGTACTGCTCCCAACCTAGATCAAGAAACATCACATTCAATAGTGAATGTCTTTCAGAGGTCTAGAGTAGCCAACACTCGAGTGGTACACATACTTTTAGTTTCTCAAATGCTTTGGTAGTAGCATCATTCCAATGGAAGGCATCCTTCTTTAACAATGAAGTGAGTGGAGCCGCTATGCTACCATAACATTTCACAATTCTTTGGTAGTAACCTATTAGTCCTAGGAACCCTCAGAGGTTTTTGAGAGTTTATGGCATGGGCCATTCCATCATAGCTTTAATATTCTAGGGATCAACTTTAACATCTTAATGGGAAACAATGTGACCTAGGTATGCTACCTCCTATACTCCAAAAGCACATTTAGATGGCTTCATATAAAGCCTATGCTTCTCCAAAACTATCAACACCTATTTCACATGTTGTAGATGTGCTTCCCATATTTGACTATAAATAAAGATGTGATAAAAAAAACCAACATAAATTTCCTAAAAATAGTGTTTATAAACCTCTAAAAAGTAGATGGTGTATTTGTAAGACCAAAGGGCATTACCAAAAACTCATAATGACCCTCATGCATTCTAAAATCAATTTTATGAAAATCTTCATCTTTGATTCTAATTTGATAGTACCCCAAGTGAAATCCAATTTTATGGAATAATTGGCACAATGCAACTCATCAAGTAAATAATCAATTACTATAATAGGAAACTTATCTTTGATGGTGTACTTGTTGAGTTACCTATAATCTTGGCACATCCTCCATGTGTCATCCTTCTTCTGCACCATGACCACTAGTGATGAATATATACTCTAGTTGTTCTTGATGATCCTTCCCTCTAGCATCTCATGGACCATCTTTTTAATTTCACTCTTTTATGCATATGAATATATATATGGTCTGATATTTAGTGGTTGACTCCCTAGAAATAGTTGAATGGCATGATCATATTCTCTTTTTGGTGGTATTCCTTTTGGCATTGCCCCAAACGTAGATGGGTGGTCATCAAGAACCATCTGTATATTAGGATGTGTAGATGCCTGTGTGGCTTGAACTTCTATGGAACATAATCATGAAATAATTACCTTTTCCCCCTTTTTTATCATCTTCGTCATCTGATGTGTACTAATCAATTATGGAGATTTTTCCTGTAATCCATGTAGTTCAATTTTCCTACCTTTAGAATTAAAGCACATGAATAGTTATTGGAAGTTCATCTCAATGGTACCTAAGGCTGTGAGCCATTAGACCCCCAAAACAATGTCTATGCTACCCATGGGAATAGAAAACATAGGAGAATTGAGATTGTACTCACCCATAACAAGCTTAATACTATGGCATTTGCCTGAACAATTAATTGTGCCACCATCTACAATCATGACCTAAAATTTTGGTGTTAGGTAGATGAATCAGTTTAATCGAGTGGCTAACTTATGGTTGATGAAGTTATGTGTGCTCCTTGAATCAATAAACACTATCACCTTCTATTTCTTGAGGAAACCCACCACCTTAAGAGTTTGTGGAGTGCTAATACCTATAAGTGCATGACAAGAGATTATAGGTTAGGAATATTCAGGTACCTCCTCTATCTCTTCCTCATCATCATTGGAGGCATCATATTCTTCTGCATCTTCATTAGATCCCTCAATATAGATTAACTTATCATCACATCTATGTCTTTCGCTCCACTTGCTATTATAACTGAAACATAATCCTTTTGTACACTTCTCTTCAATTTGTTGAGGGGTCAATCTAGTAGGTGGAGGAAATATTGGTGTCGATATACTATGATCTTTGAAGTGAGTGAATGGATGCTTCTTGTTGGCTATGAATTTTTCCTTAGCTCTACGTGCCATGATAATAGAATCAAAAATCTTAAGTGGATTAAACATGTGTACCTCATTTTGAATGTGGTCCTTGAGTCCACCCAAAAATAGTTCATTCAAGTTCTCCTCAAAAATTGTCTCCACACGTAAGGATAGGTTTTGAAAATGATGAATATAATACTTGACAGAGCTAGTCTATCATAATTTGTAAATTGGCTAAAGTAATTCTCTATCACACTATTGCCATAGTGTAATTGAAAATCCTCTATAAAAAATGACCAGGTGACACTAAGAGTTATCTTTTATGTAACACACAACCATAAATACCAAATGAATTGATCAAGTTCAAGATACAAGGATGACATGGTAACCTTATATCCACATGGGATCTGATGTAGATCAAAATGATTATCCATTTGGTTGATCCAATTGAGTGCATCTTTTCCATCAAATTTACGCATATCCACCTTTGGTAACAGGTTCCTCTGTGGCAATGTAGTTGGATATGAAGTAGGCTAGTTGGGAGAACCACCCTAGTGGGGTTATGTAATAGAGATAGATGGATGATTTGAATGATTATTTTTCAAATCCATCATGATATCTACCAGACTATATTTTATGGATTTCATATTAGATTTTATGCCTTGCACCTCACTTTGAATACCTTACACATTATAATCAAGCTAGCTCACTTTGTGATCTATGTCAGAGAACCTTCGTAGAAAGGATCTATTAAATCCCCCTTTTGACTCCATCTATTTATTTTTAGGAGTTATACTTGGATTTTCATTACCCCTTCCTTAGCCCTGAATTTGTGGACCTGCCATAAAAACGCTTTATGATGTCAACCCTGATTGGCACTTTTGACCCAACTTTGACCAAGTGATTTTGGACTTTTGTTTGCCTCAAGTAAAAACATACAAAGAAAATTCCCTAGATAAATTTTTCTAATCTTTCAAAAAATGTAAATAACTCAGAAAAATTCTTTGAATTGTGCACTATAGAGAAATTTTATTAAAAACACTAAAATGGTGATAATGTTTGTAAAATAGATCCAAATGAGCTGAAATTTTAATTTAAGATTAATTTTATTATTTTTCACCTCTAATAAATTTTTTTAGATAAATTCACAACTATTTTTTAGATATAATCAAATTTTAAAAATTAGGGTTTTACCCACAAAATTGCCCAAATTGCACCTTTAATACCATTTGTAATGAAATTACTTCAACAATAAAGTAGAATATTAGAAATAGCTCCAAATATGACTAAAATATATTAGATTATAAGATAATAGACAAGCCACTTCTAGGGTGAAACCTCCATAATTTTCAATAAGAGCAGAATTCATAATATGATGATAAACAATTACCCACTACCTCCTATATATAGTCTATCTAGGCCATACTTACTCCATAGTTCAACCTACTAACCAAATGAATTCATAGATAAATGTGATAAAGCATCAAATATGGATAAGTAAGCCATAAGTTGGATATTCCTATTCTACTACATGCAATAGGTTAGGGGCGTAACACATTCACCAATGCCATTATTGTCAAACTCAGATGAGGTGATCCATTCCATTACTAGATTATCAACCTAGTCAAAAAAGTAATCTTTGATATAATCCCATTCAAATTCAAAAATATTGACCTCAACTACCATTAGGTGGGACATAGCCCAGTCTAGATGCATGCTCATCCTAAGGTAACCTCTTAAATCTAGCAAGTAGTTTGATGTGATCTTGAGAAAACCTATCCTTAAAAACTTCTCCAGATGATCCTATAGAATTTTCAACTAGAGAAAGATATGCAAGGACAAAAAATGAAGGATGAATTCAATTCTGAAGTCAATGAGCACTCTAGCCTTAATTTGAAACACATCCAAATTCCTTTGCTTCCATAAAAACCAAAGAATTTTAGTACAGAAAACCAACTTGAATTTGTGAAAAAAATGGAGTTTAAGCTTAGGACAATAATATCCAAAAACAATGTTTAGCCATCCAAGCTCAAACCTAAAAAAAGTATTCCAAGGCCTAAAACATCTTTTCCAAAGTTTAGTAGCATATGAACAGGAATAGAAAACATGTTCAACATATTCACTTCACTACAAAAGGAGCAAAGAGAACTAAAAAGTCAATTATTTAAAATTACACCAATAGCCAATTTTTTAAACATTAGTAACAAAAAAACAAGATTTATTGGGTTCAAGACAAGAGGACCAAATCATAGAAAACCTAAAGGACCAAGCATGAAAAAGATCAAACATAGACCAAATATGATTAAGGGTGAGGTAAGGGGCACTAAAAAAGGAAATGATCATCTGAGTTGAATACTTAAGTAGAGGGAGACCTTTTTTCCAGTTCACACTAGCCCACTCATTTTCATATTCCATAAACACCACATCATTTTTCCCTTTGAGAGATGTTTGGAGTAGGATGAATACTTTTAGCTAAGAATCTAGGAACTAAAATCTGACTTTGAGTTTAGACCATGAATCCCAACCCCCATGGGAGTAGATATCCTTAAAGATCCTCAATCCTTTAGTGTACCAATCAAAATTAGAGCATCCCCTAGTGAGGGATATTAGACTCTTGTTGAAAATCAAATTCCATAATTTAGATCTATAACCTTGACATGAAGTCCTAAACCAATTGAAGATCTATTTTATAGCAATGAAAGGCTAGGTTTAATCCCATGTAGACTAAATGGATGCAAATATAGGAGAGCCAACAACTTTGACTGTGAAAGGCCCTAAGAACATATCAACAATATTTAATCCTTTTTAGTTTTGTTTCCATTTTGGAAAGCCTCTCAAGATATTATGTCTAACAAGTATTTTCCAAGGCTCATTCCCAGTGGAGGCTCTAATAATACATTTAACTACAAAATTTATTCCCCACAGTCAAAGGTAATTTAATCCTCATCCACAAATGCTTTTGGTTTTTTAGCAAAATTACCATGAGATTGCATGCCTTTTCTTTTCCCCTTTCCTATATGACCATAGGAAGTCTCTTATAATTATGTGGAGTATATTGACTTATGTTTTACCAAATATCTAGTAGGAGGCATAATATATAATTTATTAAGAAAGAATTTCCTGACATACTTGGATCCTACTTGGTAAAGATAGCAAGTGGCTCTACCATTTTCCAATTTTATTATTCATTTTATCAAAGACCTATTCCAACATACTATTGAAGGATGGGGTTATGGCAAATGGAATCCCTAGTTACCTAACCAAATAGTTTGGTCCTTTCCATTTCCATCCAAATATTGCCTACCAATTTGGTGGTTGATCATTCCACCTCAAAATATGTGATTTATGCATTCCAACTTTAGAGCCAAAGGTAGAGTAGTAAATAACAATCCTCTTTGTAACCTAATCCAAACTATTTTGCTCCAAAATAACGAATATTGATGCATCATCGGCAAATAGGACATCAATTATAGATTCATTATTTTGGACCAAGATGCCTTTAATCAGAGGCCCAATGTCTAAGAACCTAAAAGGTAATATTGTGCATATACTACCAAAACAAAGAGTAATGGGGCAAGCGTACATCCTTTCCTTATGGAATGTTGAATTATGAGGGAGTCTATTAGTTCACCATTGACTTCAATGATAGGTAAAGCATCCTTAAAGAGTACATTTACCATTTTGTAGAATCTATCCTAAAGATAGTCTCCTCGTAAGTATTTTTGATAGAATATTATAGGATATATTAATTAAGGTAATCAATTTTTGATTCTTAACTAGTGACAAGTTACCATCCTTCAAGATAAGCTTGATCACCCATCTATTAATGTCTGGGCCAAGTGTTCTAAAAGTAATGGCCTCATTGAATATCTCCAAGCAGTCTTTAGCAATCCATTCCTTTTTAACATTATATAATTCTATAGGGAATCCATCTAGGCCAGGTGCCTTAACATATTTTAATTAATCAATTATAATTTTGACTTCATTGAGTGAGATGACAATTTCCATAAAAGAGGCCTAAGTCTATGAAACCTTCTTAGGGATGTGGGCCTCGCATAAGGCTTTATTTTGTTCAATACATTCACTGGACCCATTACAGTGGAAAAGGTTAGAATATAAATTAGAAAAAGGCTCATTTTATATTAGCAACATCCTGAACAATCTTCCCATTGACATCAATTTCTTTAATCTTACTTTTAGTGTGCTTAATTTTCGGAAAATTAAAGAAGAATTTAGAACCTCTATCTTTGATCTTAGGCCAAATTAACCTAGGCCATATTTTCACCCCCCTAACAATATACTATTATGTATGGTAAGCTTGGTACTTCAAAAGGTTAAGCTTTTCAAGAAAAGCTCCATTGGTTAGGTCAAGCTATAGCAAGGCTTCCATTCAAATGATATACTCTTGAGTATCCCTTGCAATCTTTCTGCATTTTCTAGCTTTGATATGTCCATAGGTCCTTTCAAAGTTTTTTTTAATCTTTATACTAGAATTCTAATGGTCAAAATTGGAGTTAGAGTTACTAACAAATTTACTAATATTCCAAGAAGCTTGCATACCCTCCAAACATACCTTATCATCTAGATGTGAGACATTAAATTTATACAACCCTTTGAACTCTGATGAATATTTCTTATCATCTCTGACCAATGTTAATGTCATTTCTATAGGGTGGTGGTGAGATATAGTAAAGGGTAACATAATCACCACATTACCATTCATGACTGTATCAACTGCCAATGACTCCATGCTCAAATAAAATCTATCAAACCTTGAATACTATCTTCTATTACTACTTTACTTATTGCACCAATAATACCAAATTCCTCTACTAAGGTTCCTACCCTTCAAGAGAGTAACTTAAATTCTATGAATTATTTTGAACATAGACTAGAAAAAATAGCTCCTTACCTTTCCATGCAAGGTGATCACCTCCAATTTTATCTTCTTTATCCTCCACCATATTAAAATCTCCTCCAAATATCCAAGGGACATTTTTGAGATTGATGGATAACCAATTCCATAAGTGATCTCTCTCCGTATAATCATTAGGGGCATAGATGTTACACATGACAGAAGTTTGGTTTTGAAATTTTATCAAAACCCAAACCACTATGTTGCAGGGAGATACACCATGGTTAACACTGCATTCTTTCCATAGATAGACAATCAAGATTGAGGCCCCACATTTACCCCTATGATGATTACTATAAAAATGAGTAAGACTAGGCCACATAAATTTCAAGATCAAGGATAATTGAGTACCAATACTCTTCACTTCTTGCAAGAAGAGAAAATAAAGATTATAGCGCAATATTCTGAAATGCCTTACCATTGGTTTTTTGTCTAGGGATTCTAGCACTCTCACATTCTAACTGACAATCTACATAAATAATATGGGTGATTAGGGGTCAATTATATTAACCATAGGGCTTCGCTTAACTATTGTGTAAACTAGTAAAACATTTTGAAACTTTATTTTCCTTGCACTTCTTTTTAGAGGGGGTTCTTGCACATTGTGATGCATCTCTTTAGCTAACTTTCTTTCTCCTTGGCCATGCTACATTTAACTCAAACTAGGATCGAGTTTATTTCAAGTGTTTTACCTCCCACTTTAGACATCCAATTGTTCGCCCATACAAATTTCTTGTTCACCAAAGGATCTCCATCCAAAAGCTCCATCTCACTCATGGGAAGAATAAAATACTCTTTCTCCAAAGAGATAGCCATCAATATAGAATCATTAAAAGATATATCTGGCATGTTTCTAAGTAGGACAATGGGTGAAATATTTTGTTTAATAGGATCCTTAGTAAGGATAACCACATATTCATCTAAGGAATGGTACTCAAATAATTTTTATTCTAGAAAAGCATCATCTAGGATATTAGGGAGGTAGTCCACCAGGTCTAATAAGGGATTATCACCATCAGGCTATGGTGGAGTATGCACCTAAGAGTTTAGGGGGGAATCTATACCATGTTCACCGAGAGTTTCAAGTCCATGCGTGTCAACATCCTCAATAGTAGAGGCATTGTCCTTCAATGGTGCACTCTTGAACAAAGGATTCTCATGTACCTACAAGTTATATAACACAATCTTATCTTTTATGGTGTCCTTCTCTTGCTATACATTATGAATATTGATTTTATTAAATAAAAGTAGATAATTTTTCCTAAGATAACCATTCTTTTTATAAAAGAATCAGGCATTAAATCCACCCAAACCTATGAGAGTATCTGAGAGCACAAGTGTGAGATTTCCCTTTAATATTAAAGTTAAGTGCTTCCATAAAAAAGTATAGGGGCTCTAAAGAAATTAAAACTCTGGCATTCATATGTGTAAGGGACCTTTTAGTTTCCTTGATTTTCAAAACTTCATTGAGGGGCTTCAATGCCTATAAAATAAAATTCAATAGCTGAGTTAGCATTTCCTCAATATCAACCCATCCGGGAGAAGTTTTGAAAATAAGGTCATTACAATCCATTTCTAGGTTCTAAGGGATAGCTTCGAAAATTGATTGGCCGATAGTCTATAAGGGCTTACTAATTTTCTTATGTTGCATATTAGAGTTTCTAAATAAAATCATGAAAACCCCTATTTCTAACATCCTACAAAAACTAATATACAAACCCAGTCTTTTGCCCCAAATAGAATTTAGCTAATTATCAAAGAAATTACTAAAATGGAGTACATTTTTATGTAAGCAAATAAAGAAAATCCCTTTATTTTTAATCCTAGTTTCTTATTGCTACAAATCATATTCCATGGATAAATTGATAGTGATGGTTAGGGTTTTAGGAGGGTTAGGGAGCTTGCTAATTTGGCCTACCCTATATTGTTGCTTGTCATAGTCTTCCTTACTCATCAATAATTATGATCCCTTTGAGTGCTTCTTCACTTCCTCCTACCACATGATTTTGTTGAAAAATCATTTAAGGTATAGTCACTTCAACTTCCACCTAAGTCAACACAAAGACACTAGTCTTATTATTACATCCCTTATCACCCCATGCAACATCAATTGATTCATTAAAGTCACAATTCTTCCCTTTCTCTACATGTTCAAACCTATCAAATCTAAGGGTTTCTATAAACATTCAATTAATACATGCCCCTTTTCAAACCCAAAATCCTTGAGAGAAATGAAAAGGGAAAGATGTATGTGGTCATCATGCATTCTAGCTCAGATAGTAGAGACACCCCCAAAGATAGCACAGACACAAAGCAAACCAAACACATAACATAAATAAAATGAGAAAACAAAAATTAAAGACCACCTCTAACACAAAGAAAAATAAAATCAAAAGTGACTAAGGAGGCAAATGTGAGCCACAAGGAGAAATATTGAAGCAATAATAATAGAGGATGACTCCTCCTCTCCCCATTGTAGAGCTACAATATTTTCCCTTCCATCTACACATTTATTCTAAAACCTCAATCACTCTTAAGACATGAAGATGATGAATTAGGAGATTCCATGTGTAAATCTATAATAGACTATTATCTATAATGATCACAAGAAGTAAGAGATATTTTCCTTGCATAATTTATTTTAGAGTACCAAAAAAATGTAAAAAAAACATAATAAAAAAATCAAATCCCTATGTTATTTGATTTTTCAAATACAATAAACATATTGGCATTGAAAACTATTAGAAATAAAGGATATTATTATGCATATCTTTTATATAAGATGAAAATAATCTAAAATATGGTATCCCAACTTGGTGCCAGGCATATACTTTCTATGAAAAGAAAATACAATAAAAGAGGCTATATTCACATATGACATTAACTCTTCTTTGGGTGACATAGATGAACTTGTTGACAAAGATGAATTAGGCAATGACATAATTGAAAAAAATAACTCAAACATAGAAAACAAAAGTATTGCAGATGAACAATATGATCTCAAATATGATTTATAATTTGTAGAAGAAGTAAAAATAAATAAAAATAATGTAAAACATTTTAAAATAGGAAAGCACCCATTTATATCTAACAATTTAAACTACTACAAACTCAGAAGAACACTGAACAAAGAAAAATAATTAATTGTGAAAGATATATTAATGAAAAAATGAGTGAACCCATCTGAACCACTATACATATTATTAAGAAGGAATGCTATAATAGGCAAAACATTTACTACTAAAGTCATATATGAAATATTAGTTTGTCAGTATAACAATTTCATTGATAGGAATCCTCTTAAGCGAAAAGGACTAATAGTAGCTTACATAGGAAAGCTACATACAATGTTGGAGGAGTAACACAATACTCTACATTTTTTCTACCTTTTAATAAGTCTGAATTTATTCCATTTAGTTCTAAAAAAAATAATACAATGTCAAAGCACTATGAATAACTATGAGTACTTCTCATAGATGAAATAACATTAGTAAGTGCTTGTTTCTTATATTCAATAGACAAGAAACTGCATACTTCAGTAATGTAGACATGATTCTCTATGGAGACTTGTACCATGCTCAACCTATGAATGATTTTCTAGTTTTTTAACCTCGTAAACAATGATGAATTGACTCCATATGAGTTATATAAAAACAATGTAAAAGTCTATGAATTAAAAATGATAATACATCAATAAAATGCAAAATTTATATCAATTCTTAACTGTTTGCATACAAGATGTCAAACAAATGTTGATATAATTAAAATAATGAAAATTGTTTACAACCTTAACCTAATGGTCCAACATTCCCATACCTCTTTTATAGAAATGATGATGTTCACAAACACAATGCGAAGATGTTATCATTAGTTCCTAAAAATAAAATTTCCATACATGAAATTGATGAACAATAAGATCTACATGACACAACATATGTTGCTCATCATTCATCATCCCTACCTCCTATAATTGAGTTGAAACCCAAAATTCTAATATAAATCTATGTGGTCAATTATGACATACAAGATGGATTAGTTAATGGATTAGATGGAATATTCAAAACACATGTAATTATAAGTGATATAGACATAGTTTGGATCAAATTCAATGATCCATGCATTGGACACAACTAATCCAAAAAACTATTTCATTTATATAATAACTCAATTGGACATGATTAGATACCAATATGACATGTTTGCTAAGACTCTACGTTATACATATAGAAATTGATCTCAAATCATTTGAAAATAATTTCTAATACAATTTTCATGTGCAAGAACAATACACAGATCACAAAGCCTCATAATGTATGTCATTGAATTTGGCCATTCTAGTGTAACATGCCATGGTTTAGCATATACAACACTTTCATATGTACAAAATATTGAGTTTTTTTTACTTACTTGCTCCATTATCAATGAAGAATTTCAATGTGAAAAAAAAGATTTCAGCGGAAATGTTACACTTATGAGCAAATAAAAAATGGAAATTAGAAAACATTCCAATTAACATAGACAAAACTTACTATACTCTTATCTCATCATTAAATATAAGAATCCTACAAGCAAACATTGAGGATGTAATCAATGACTATGACCTAATGCATTGTGATTTATTGTATTTCTTAGAGACGCATATATTACATATTGAAATGAATAATATATTGAAAATTTTCAATTGCATAATAATGGCTTATGTTCATGGAATTACAATTTACATTGACAAACATATTGCCACTTACAAAACAATGCAATACAAGACAAACAATGTGGAGGCCATACTAGCATTCAAAAGTATAGATAGCCAAAAAATGTCAATTGTCAATTTATACACAACTCTAAATGCTAATATATCAGACATCGTATCCATAATTGGCAATGCATTCGATAATATAAACAAAAAATCAAATACATATATAGTAGGAGACTTCAACATTAACATAAATAAGAAACACAAGAATGCACAAATATTAAAACCCAAAGATGCATCAGTGAATTGAAAACAAAGAAACAATGTCAACACCTATTGTTGACCACATATGGTCAAACATTCACGATGAAAAATATTATACTTACAAAATTGATTGCTATTAGAACAACCATGACACTATTTTCCTAGCCATATACAGTAAATATGCACATGAATAGTTTTTAAAAATATCATTTTTTAAAATTATTATATTTAAAAATCATTTATCTAAGATAACACAATACACCATTTCCCAATATAAATGTCAACTATAATGTATGCAAATATAAAGTGAAATTCTTTTTTTCTGCAAATTATCTACTGATTTTTTGGATTAAAATATTTTTACATATAGGTGCACATTTTATTATATTCAATCTCATTCCAATTTTATTACATCATCAAAGGAAACATGAAAACATCAATAGAAAGTGTACAAGATAACAAACCATTTGAAATTGAATCAAAATAGTACCCATAAACAATCTCATAATTTATTGTACTTATCATTACTTCACACCTATTAACATTATTCTATTAATTGTGTGGCATAAAAGAACAACTTATTATGGCCTCAAAATAATTGATGACCTTTGTAATCACAAAGTTGGCCATTTATTTGAATCAGAAGTACTTATTGTTTACAAAGAAATGTTACAAAAATATCAAAACAAATTATTGTTATATGTTGACTTGACATATGAAAAAGGAGAAATGACAGTTACTCTCAATGTACCTAGCAACCTAATTGAAATACATGAACCAAAAATGTTGTAGACAAAGAAATATGAATAACAGACTTTTGAATTGCACCCAAAAGTAGTTATGATTGTGGAGATTGTGACTTCAAATTATTGCTCACTCAATCCACTACAATTGAGATTATCCCTCATGTTTGCATATATTAAAAATTTATACCAAACTCTACAATTAGACATTTATTGACGAACATTGATGCATATACAACCGATATAATTTCTGTAATTGTAACCTCTACAAAAAAAAATGTCCTGCAGCTGATATTGGAAATTAAGGATGGAAATTCAGAAAATGATATAGCACAAACAAGAAACCATCCTCTCACATACTTTGTAATTTCAATCATACTTTATATACAAAGAAAAATAACTACTTCATCTTTAATATTGAAACTCTATCTATTTGGAACATTCGAGCCTTTGTTTTCCACCATTGAACAAAAATTATAGAATAAACAATTCCCAATGTATCTCTTCAAAATTTTGGTGACATGAAATAGTAGTGAAAGAGCATTTAAAACTAGTCAAGCAACATTTATTACTACGTTATATAATAATAAAGTAGTATAAGACTTAAATGCATTGTTAAATTCAAAAATCGATGTATGTTAGTGCACTTGCTTTCTTTCATTTTTATCACTATAATTTTATATATAAAAATTAATGTTCTTTACTTTCTAAGAAATCACATTTTTATAATTAATATGCAAACTAGTTATTAGTCAAATCTTCATAGTTTATAACATTATTTAAACAAATGTGCTTGTCCTATCATTGAAACACAATACCTGCTATGTTTGCATCACATTAATCTCTCTTTCTAAATTGTATCTATATTCTTACAGGTAGAAGGAACACTATCAATTACAAATTTATATTCTATGCCTTTTCAACTCATTTTCAATAAATACAACATCCAAGTTGAAAATCTTCAGCTATCACATTCTACAACTTCATATTCCTATCAAGAAGAAAGTTCATATGCGTACACCCCTCATGTCATTTTCAATCTAAAAACCACAAAATAAATAAATTTACAATTCTTCCTTTTAGGACCGCATCTGAAAATACTACTAACTTGATTAATAGAGGTTTCACACATAGACTACATAAATGACAAAGTTGATACCATATTCATGCTTTGAGAATTATCTATTCAAGGAAAATTTGTACTCAATCAACATAGAGACATTATAGATGCCGACATCATAAATTATTAAAGGTATGTCAAAACATCACTTACTCTAAACAAACCCACTATTTTATTTATTTAATATTCATATATATATATATATATATATATATATATATATATATATATATATATATATATATATATATATATATATATATATATATATATGTTTGAGCTACACTAATACTCAAAATTTGTTTCATTTTATCCAGTATTCTAGATTGCTTTATATCCTTTTACAATGTGTAAACATACAATGTACATTTCCACTTATTAGGCTTTGTCGATGTTGGTATTTAGTCATAAATAAGCTACCAACAACTTGAAAATTCAATTTATGTAAAATCAAAACATGCCAAATACTATTTTGTTTTAATAATTCTTGTACACAATTATGCTCAGGGGCAAATTTGTAAATTCTATGTATTAAACTGATTAATATATATACTAGTTTTTTGGCCAAAAATATCTTTAATTATAGCATAGTAAATGTTATTTATTTAATTACTATATGATTTTTTTTACATTATGTCAAGATAAATAAATATTTTTTCAGGTTATTAACTTTTTTTAATATGTTTTGAGTGAACATATACTCCAAATGTTCTATTATCGAATATGTTTTTTCACCCAGGTCTACTATTAGATTTCAAACATAATATGCCATAGGAATGCATTGCAAAATAGTAGCTGCAATTTAATTCTTTCAGTGTAAAGTATCAAGGTTATACATCTCACTATCATCATGATTGCATAATGATAATTATATTCATCTTTGTTGTATGCATATCTTATTTACTGAAAAACCATTTTTGCACTTTTTAATTCAAATCCTAGACAACATCATCATAACTACATGTTAATCGACCTCATAGTGATCTACTTTTTCATAGTCGTGTGTTGAATTAACTTATTTTATTGACATATAAGAGTTGGACATGTTATAGGCTATAGGATAATAGCCTATTCTACTATAAATATTCCATTTCTATCATATGCACTAGGATGCCATCCCTAAGTTTTGTACTCATAATCAATCTCATTGATATTAGTGTTTATTCAAGTGTAGTTGCATCAATCAAAATTTAACACTAATATCTTCAAATGCACTCACAAATATCTTCAAAAAATACAAATTTATTTCTACTCAATGTTTGAGTAGTATATGTCTTGTAAATGATAAATCAATACTATCTATAAGGGTTAGCAACTCATGCCTAATTTGGAATTTGTTCTGTGAATATTATTATTCACACATGAGAATGTGAAAATCTCCTCTTTGAAACTCTTTATTTTTCCTTTTTACATAATTTTTTTTTGACACCATGATGTATCTAGGTGAGATACAATCAAAATATACTAGCAAGATCTAAGGATTTTCTTTTACTTTGTATTTTTTATTGTTCTTAATTGCACATCCTAAAAAAGTAGAAACTATAATGGAAATCATTTACCTATTAATAGATTTCTTTGTCGTTGATTCATTCAATGCACACCAGCTACACATTTAGTTGTAGGTCTTGCATCTATCTAATTTTTGGTTGTAGGATCCATGTTGGACATCACATCATTTTTTTGGTCATTTAAATACATTTTACATTGCAAAAGGATGTTTCTTGTAGTCTTTTATTCCCATACCTAATTTTTTTAATTAAACATACGAAGCAAATAGTCTGAAAATAGATATATTAATACTACTTTCCCATATCATAGATTATCTAGTGCCAATGGAGCATAGTTAATATGTTTAAAATTTTAACTTGTATTGACTATTATGATATGATGATATCTAGATATAAAATTATGGCTATGGATAGTGGAGACCCATACATTTCTTTCAACGTTCAATCTCATTTGATGGAATGATACATAGTATTTATAAAGTGAGTTCAGACATTGATGCTCCAATATACTTAATATAGTGTTGCCCAAAGCCTCCACCTCTAGAATGATCTCATGCAACATAACATTTAACATTATTTTGAATAACATTATGCATTAAGCATTACGTTTTAGATCTGATCATTATTATTCACATCATTATAATATCTCATGCATTATTATAGTATTATTTTCTTACTGGATGAATAACTATGTATTTTTAGAGTCATGCATACTAATGTCAAATGGAATGTTGTCTCATCAATTGCCAATTTTTTAGCTAAAGATTGTCATTGCTCTTGAAAGTCTATCACAAAAAAGACTATCTCCTGAAGTCTCTTCTACTAGCCTTGTGTAAGTTTCTCATCAAACAACACTATTTCTTGTACATCCTCCCTCTTTTCATATTGTCTAGATTCTATTACTATCTTCAATCTTATAATATAATTCATAACTTCATCAACCATGTGTTATAGTGGCATTGTCTCATATATCCCATGGACTACTATTGTAGGTTCTAGCCTTACTTCAAATAAATACTCTAACCTACTCGTTCATATAATGGGGAGTCTAAATTTCATGTGTTAAGCTCAAAATCCTCCTACTCATCAATATCTTCAATTTTTGTCACTGTCTCAGCTTTTGAAATTCCATCTACCTCCATGTTGTTATCTAACTCCTTAACAAGTGGTAATATTTTCACTATTCCTTGACATCAAATGTCATTTTTTAAATGTGTGGCTTTAGGATGTTTAAACATGTCATATTCTATGGGTTTAAAGGACTTAGTTTATGATGGTGAAGGAGATACTACACAATAGTATGTAGGTGTCATGAACATGGATTGAGTCAGTGGTATCATTGTCCTTGACACTATTTACCTTGTTGGACTTCTTCCCCTAAAGTATTAGTTCACCGTTTATGGGTCAAAATTTTCAAATAGGCTTTACTTACCATGTCTTGTGAAACATGTTCAACTCTACTGGCCCATAAACAAGCTCTATTTCCCTATTGATCATTGGTATTGTATTTTCTTCCCACTCATATTGAGGAAATATGTCATTGAGTAGTTGTGATGTATAGAGAGTAAGTGTATTGACTCTTGGTGTCCATTTTAAATCTTTCAAACTAGATGTTTATCTTATAAGCCACAAACTCAGCCTTGTTATGCCTTGTAGGCTTAAACCCTTCGCAATAGCCTCACAATTAATTACAAATTTACATAAAAATTAAACAAAAACAAATGTCAATATAAAATTAGGGACTAACTGCTACACGGCTCTTATTATTGTTGTTGTTGTTGTTGTTGTTATTGTTGCTTGCATTTGTAAATTCATGTAAATGTATTTTATTTCAAACTAACTAGATTATTTTAGCCACATATTCAGAATGGTGGGTGACATGTCAATATTTCCTTCATACCAACTCTCAGGAAGTAGAGTTCATGGGAAGAATGGCCATCGTTAGAGAAAGTGGTTTATATGGCTTGCTTTTGTGTATGGTTATAAGTGTAATGTGTGTCATGTGATTGGAATGAAAAGAAAACCTTTTAAACTAGCATGTTGGGACACACATTATATATATATATATATATATATATATATATATATATATATATATATATATATATATATATATATATATATATATATGGTGTAAATGTGGAGTAAATGTCAATAAAATACATGTTATGTGGACAATATTGTAAGGGGTGTATGTATAAGTTTCAACTTTATTAGTAGTGGTGGCTTTTCATCTCTGATATTTATGAAATGTAGTGTTTGGTATATAGTTTGTTTAAAATATATATATCAAATATTGTTTATTTTATATTTTATTCGTTAAAATTTTATCATTTAATTATATATGTTTATTTTTAATTAATGATTTTTTTTTTCTTTTTTTAATAACATGTTATTGTGTGGAATTTTTCCCTATTGTATTATAGTTTTTGGGATTAAATTATGTCATTATTTTCAAGAGTAATGGTTATATTTGTCTTTGTCTATGATGAAAAAGTATTTATAAGTACATTCATGTATTTTTATATGATTAATGTCTCTGGCATATTGAATGTGTAGTAGTGGTTAAATTTTATTATCCCCTATTCACAAAAATGTTGTCTCAAGACCTTGCTCATTTTAAGTTAATCTAACATGGCAATGTAAGAGGTAAGAAGACCATTTCTATCAAAAGCTTGAATTTGTAAATGGTAAAGGAAATTGGGTTTTTTTTTACAATATATAATGTTAAAGGGTGATTTTTTGTTTTACTTTTTATTATAGTGAATAATACACCTACTATGTTTTGATTAGAGACTATGCATCTTTGAAAACATTAAGTGTAATTTTGATCTACATCGAACAATATCTCATTGTGAGTGATCATTGTTGTGATGTGTTTATGATAATAGTATTGTATGCCCTTCACATATATTGATTCTATGTATGTTTTTTATATCAATCCTATCTATTGTGTGAAATTAACCTTTGATTTTATTTTGTGCTTTCTCACTGCTAATATGAAGGTGGCAATAATCACGAGGCCATGGAGTGACTAAGCCATGGGGTTATTTATTTATTGTTAGTCTATTTTTATTTAACTCCATAAATCAATTGACAATGTTTGGTCACAAGTGTCATGATTTTCTACTCTTCATATCACAGAATGTGTGTTGTCACAAAATTTTGGTATTATCTATGTCTAGACTAGATAGATTTAATGTTTTCATGTATCATGAGCATGTAATGAAATCCCATTATGGAGGCATGGTTTCCTTTTCTTATTATGACATTTTCTTCAATGAGATATATGAACTCATTGAAAATCTTGGCCTCATACGTGTAAAACTATAATTCCCTTAATGTCACATAGTTTGTGACATTGAAAAAGGTTGGTTTTATCCTTGTAGACCAAGAAATATTTTTTTACTTTGTTACATCGTGGTTAGGTGGTTAAATCCCATGTAATATCGCAAGAAAACACATGGAAATGACCTTGAGACCATAGGGTGATGGATCCATGAAATTCCTATTATTTTTACGTTAATTTTAGTGGTCTTCATGAATATGTTAAGATTCTTGGTCATACATGTGTCACATTCTATTTGTATTGCTATCAAATAGGCCATGACATTTCAAATCCCTAATTTTATCTTAGTCTAGACTAGGATGCCTATTAATTTTTGGGTATATCATTGGTAGGTAGTGAAATCATGTGTAATATGGTAGGGAAAAAACTATTAATAAGCATCGAGCTATTGGGAGATGGATTCAAGAAGTCCATGTTTGTTCTTAGGATGTCTTCAATGAACTCCATGAATTCTTAGAATATGTGAGACCTTGAAATCATAAGTTGTATCCTTTGTATTGTTTGAATCATAATTGGATAAATGGAAGTGTTTCATAACATGTTTCTCCTCACATTTTATATATGTAGTATAAGAACCAATGTATCATTTGGAATATGGATCAATTTTCCTTCATGAGAAAAAGATATAACTTGCTGATTTTGGTCAATTTTTTCATCTATTTGATATAACCAAAGATTACCCGATGTAAATGTCTATGGAGATGTGGTAGGCATAACCCAAACTCTTCTTTGAATTAATTTAGGACCATGTTTAACGCTAAAATGAAGGTCTTTCTAGGTTGAGGTTACCTAGAGGCCTATTAAATGGTTATGTAGAAATGATAATGCATAAGGGTGATAATCATATCTGCAATAGGTCAATTTGTTACTAATCATAGATATAAACATACACTAAATTTATTATGCTGAGAATAGGCTAAACATAAAAATTTAAACTAAGTTATGTATGAGAATGATAAATAAGTAATATACTTAATTCAGATGTTAACATAGTGTTAGATCTAGAATAGGTAGAAAGTAGGCTGGAAGACGATTTTGGAATAGTCATTAGATTTTTGACTAGATGCTTCTAGAGCTTTGGACACTAACGTCTACATGGTATGGTTGTGTTGATTTTATTATTTGGGTTTAACACAAATTTTTAGTATAAAATACCTATTAAAAATTATGTGATCACCTATATAATTATAGCTTTGTCTTTGCCTTCACTCTAGTGTATTCAGATTTAGGCCATAGACTGTCACTCCTCATAAATTTTTAAAACCTTAGTTCCTCATCTCCATGGTAACTTTGAGGAAGAATGAGTTAGTGATCACACTATGTTGATCTAACCCCAAAGACCTCTCTATCATTTAGTACTACCTACATAGCTAATACTCCAAAGAGAGCCTAAGATTGATGTAGTTCTCCCTTATGTGTTGGCTTGTGTGTGAATCATGTAATATGTGAAAAATAATTAAACTAATGATCTCACTTATCATTTTTTATATAGAGATTTTAAGTTGATTCTTTAGTACTTCAGACCTATAAATGTATTGTTCCTATGACTAGTATGTAAACAGTTAAAAATAGGAAGGTTTTACTCAATTGAATTTTCTTTGGTATGAATACTAGGTATTGTCCTATGTATCCTAGGTTTTGCTAGGTGAGAAATGAATGAGAGTTGATCTTATATTTATATAAATCCCTTTGGAGAAGTAAATCTCATTAAATCACTTAGTCTGACAATTACAATATGTTTCATTTATAAAATTAATGACTTTTGGGCACTAAACACTTATGTCATGTGAGAATTCTAGCATCGACATTAGTGTATGTCCTAGACATTAGTGTTTATGGAATAGGAAAGTAACTATAGACTAAAAATTTATAGAGGTATAAGATGAGTACATATTAAGCATTTTATAAAAGATAGAATGCATGAGTCCTCAACATATGATTGGCCAGACTAAAATATACACCAAAGGGAAGAAGATAGAGAAAATATGAGATTGTGGAAGTGAGAAGAAGTCAATAATTGAGAGGAAAAACTAAGGTCTGAGTTTACCAAATATACAAAACTGAAGTGTTATATAATCCATAAATATCATCTACATTTTCCCTTTTTAATCTAGTAATGAAATTGCTAGTTTAAACAAAAATGAATGTGTATGTGGGTATGTATAGCACATCTTGTCTTTATCTATGCCCAACCTTGGAACAAAGGTGAGTTTGCACCTAGTAGTTGAGATTAGCTTAACTATGCTACACAATGATACTTATAACCTAGTGAGGATAAATGATACAATCAAGTCCAACCTAAAAATTTGGCAAGATTGAGTAATTTAATCATCTCAACCATACCAAAAGGAGAACCAACTACTATAGTAGATTAGCTCAATAAAGTCCATAAATGTTTGACCAAAGTATCAGTACATAAAATTCCATATCTAAAATTGATTTATATTTTATAATATTAAGCACAAATTACATATCATATGCACCTTAGAATATGTCTCATGCTAAAATTATGTATGAAAATGGTACCACTGTATGGAATAATGCCACAATTATGAATATAAATCATATAAGTGTGTGCTTTGGCCAATTCAAACAATTGTGGAAATATGAATAACATGCTTCCAAAGCATGCCCCCACTATATATGGAGAAATTTAAAAATTGTTATAATTACCAATGTGGAGAAAATGTTTCTGAAATATTCCCCCATTATAATCTAGAGATGATTAATACTAAATAAGTGTGGAGAACAATCTTCCAAGTCATTCCCCCACTAAATTTCAAAACTATGCCAAGTATAGCGAACATGTCTTTATGACATTCTCCCACTAATTTGCCTCCCTTTTAGGTGAGGTAAAGATAGAAATTGGTATTTACCTCACCTAAAAATAATAATACAAATGTATAATCTATGAATGGAACCTTGTAGCATATATAAAAAATATGTTTAGGTAGATATATCATTAAAGTGCATAGATCCAATGTGATCACATGAAAGCCTAAGATGCATGATAAGGATCATGGAAATGTCTACATAATAACAATAAAATCTAAACAATAAAATAAGCACAAATACAAGAAGACTCAAAATTAAGTCAAAAGGCAATGGTCAAAGTAGACCACAAACAAGGGGCATGTTCAAATGCTGCATAATTGAAGTCACATGACTTAGTCAAATATCCACAAAAGCAAGAATGGAATATTCAATTGTCTATACAAAACATAATGACATATTCAAATGTCAAATAAAGCATACATAGAAATGGGAACCATGAGTAAATGAGCATATTCAAATGATTGAACAAGGAATACAATAGCAAGGCAAGACACTCAAGAAAGTGCGTAAAGTAAAGCATGAATAACTAGTATAAACATGTCATAGTAGCTCATCAATCATATGTGTTAGTAAAAAATGTCAAGTGTATAGCATATAAAGTACCCTATGTAAAATATTATCATAGATAAGTGCATATGTAAGTTCATATGTAATCTCAAACATGATAATGAAATGTGATTATTCAACCATATAACATGTGTGTATCAAGATCAAATAAAATGGATTCCCCCAATATCCATACGATATGAGTAAATCGAAGACCCAATATATTAAATAGGAATAGATAATATATTTGTGTATGCATGTATCACACTCAAATAGAAGTGTGACACACATATGTTTATGTACAATTAATTGATTATGCCATCCATCAATATAGAAGTAACACAAGATGTCAAAGAGCCAATAGAACATGTAGGTCTCTAAAATATTTTTGAATTTTTTTAAATTTTTGGGTACTTTTTGTATATTTGAAAATACTAATCTATGATCTCATCCAATGGAATGTCATAGGTATCTCCCTACTTGGTACTTGAAAACTTTAATTTGCATCTTTGGCCTTGTTTGCATCAAGATTGGATCAGTTGAAGATGTACATAACATGTTCCTCCTAAAAATTTTCATGTGTAGTAGAAGAAGTAATTTTATCATTTGGAATATTTATTAATTTTCATTGATGAGGAAATGAAATACATTAATGGTTTGGATCAATTTTCCCTTCCATTTGGTATATCCAAGGGTTCTTAGTGTAAGTGCATATGGAGATGTGGTAGGAATAGCCCAAACCCGTGTTTGAATTACATTAGGACCACAAGGAATTGGTATTATTATGTTACCCAAGGAGTCATTCCAACCTCCTTTGTTTGTAGGTTTTTTAGATTGAAGCTAATTTGTTTTAAGTGTCTTATATTGCAAGTAGTATATGTTTGTGTAAGATCAATATGGTTATGGAAAAAATAAGCACCATGTATAAGATAATTGTTAAATCTTGTTGGCATGGATGTTTTTTATGTTTTTCACTTTGATATTTTTGTATTTTACCCATGTTAAGTAACATTTACAACGGGTCATATAAAGATTAGGAGTACCACATTTTTGTTCATAATGCTCCTTAGGTAAATTATCTCCTTCCCTTGAGTGAGGAATAAAGCTTTTGTATTTGGAGGGAGATATGTTAAATTCATTTGAATGAGTAGTTATGAAGGAAGCATATCTATGCACATCATTATATAAATTGGTAAATGACTCATATTTATTATTCAATGCTCTTTCATTTAATGGGAAAAGAAGGTCTCTACAGAAGTTAAATTGTAATACCAAATTTGAGAGTCTAAATGGTAGCTTATATGATATAATTTTGAATCAAATAGTATAATATCGAAGGGTTTCATCATCACCTTATTTGAAATTATGAAAAATTATTCTAATGTAAGTTTTGGCATCTATTGGATATTGAAATGCATGTAAAATGCATCTTCCAATTAGAAAAAAATGGTTAAGGAAACCTTTGGTAAACTATGGAACCAATTTTGAGCCTAATTCAAATTGCTCATATGGAAAACCTTTAGTAAAAGTTTACCATATTTTTCCCATTGACCAAAGTAATGTATATAACATGTCATGTGCTCAAATGGATCTTTATATGTTTCAAATAGAGTTAATTATGGTATACAAAAAACTTTTGGATATGGATATTCAAGTATAAATTTTGTAAGAGGTTGATTATTGAATGAGGTTACATGTGCATTATCATTATGGAAATCTATTTTCATTTGAAGTATAGAAACATGCTTTTTAAGATTCTCGATAGTGGTCATCATAGGCATAAGATATTCCTTGGGAATGGTGGTGTTTCTCATAGGTGTCATCATTTGTTGCAACCCACCACATGTTTTGAATCTAGGCATATGAGTACCATCGCCCTCATGTATGACAAGTGCAAGTTCATGATCATTAAATGTAGGGTAATTTGGTAGTGGTATGGGATATATGAACTTTGGTACTTTTGGTATATCATTTGAATAACTTGGACCATTGGAAGAATTTATTTCATTTACTTTTGGTAGAACAATTTGAGCTCGAACAATCTTTGATGAAGTTCCCCTTTTTGGTATAGAATTTATTTATAATGAAGGTATGAGGGAACTATCACCTTTCATAAGGGGGATATTATTTGTGAATATAGGATTTATGGGGGTGTGAATTAATTTTATTGAAATCATGTCCCCCTTATAACTTATTCATAATTTTTTCATAATTTTTTTTATGTATTTGTCTAACTTTTTTATGATCAAATGCAGAATATTATTAGTTATATGTACCTATTTGTGTGGTCAAATTTTCATGAAGGACATGATTAGCTGATTTTACATGTTGGTTCCTGATGGATTTTAAAAAAAATCCTAAGCCTTTATGAGATATATTACTTTTAGGAATAATAGGCTTAGTTAAACCATGCTCATGTTTGCCCAATCCTTGGCCTTTGAATCCATATTTTTACAAATATCAAAGGCAAAAATTATATGATGTTGGTGTAAGAAGTATATGTAAAGGATCTTTATCTTCCTCAATTTGGATCATATCATCTCTTGAAATGGTGGGAACATGGACATGATTAAAGTGATAATAGCTACTTCCATTCAAGGCTTTTAGATTAGATGTTGTAACAGTTAGAAGGATATAAGAGTAATCAATTTTTACCCCTTCCTTGATACAAAGTTGAAGAGTTTCTTAATGATAGTCATCAAATCAATCAATATCATCCATGATAAGAGATATGAAATACATAAATATTAGGACAAAGCAAGTAAGAAGAATCTTATAGGGTATGATTAGGTAGAAATGATGTTCAAAGATTAGGTTCACTAAATTTTTAACCTTAAAATGGTGGTCTCACTAGGTTGAGGTTACCTAGAGGCTTATTAAAGGCATATATATAAATGACAATACACAAGGGTGATAATCATATATGTAACATACCAATTGGGTGTTAAACTCAAAAATAAACATACATTGACTTTATTATACTAAGAATAGACTAAATATAGGAAGTAAAACTAAGATATGTATGGAAATGATAAAGAAGTAATATACTTAGTTGGTTTTCATGCTAACATAATGATGGATCTAGAATAGATAGAAATTAGGTTGGAAGATGATTCTATAAAAACTCATTAAATTATAGATTAGACACTTTTGGAGCTTTAAAAATTAACATCAGCGTAGGATGGTTGCATCAATACTACTATCTAGGTTTGACACAAGTGTCATGTAAAAAATACATGATTGAAATGTTTGTCACCACTTGGATGCTTTTGGATTTGTCTTCACATTCAATTATATGCATTTATATTGAGTTCATGGACACAATCATGAATTTTTAAAACGCTAATTCTCCATTTCCATGGTAAGCTTGGGGGAAAATGGGTTAGTTGGTACACAATGTCCAGCTAATCCAAAATACCCTTTAGCAGTTGGTGTTGCCTACATATATAATACTTTGAAGAGGGCTTGATACTAATTTAGTTTTTTCTTACATGTTGGCTTGTGTGTGAGTCATGTAATATGTGCAAATCAAGGACAAGAATGATGTAGATTATAACTTGGAAAATAAAGATATTGGGATACTCCTTCAATAATTCAGACTTGTAGATGTGTTTTCCCTATGTTTGTTATGTAAATAGGTTAAAATAGATAAGCTTTTCTCAATTGAATGCTCCTTGGTATGAATTCTCAGTATCGTCATGTGTATCCTAGGTTTTCCTAGGTGAGGAATGAATGAGAGTCAATCTTATATTTATATCAGTCCCTTTGGAGAGTCACTTAGGTCAACCATTAGGATATGTTTCATTTAAAAATTGAATGACTTTAGGCTACTAGACACTTACATCGGGTTAGGATGCTAGCATTAACAATAGTGTTTATCATGAATGTTATTGTCCAAGGAGCAAGAAATTAGCTATAGGCTCAGAACTTGTAGAGGTGGATGATAAGTGCATTTTAAGCATTATTTTGGTAAATATAAAAGTCATGGGGCATCAACATAATACTAGTTCGACTAAGAGATGGGCCAAGGGATAGAAGATAGAGTAAATTCAAGACTTATAAAAAAGAAAAAAGGTCTAGAGATGAGAGAAACATCCAACATCTAAGTTTTGTAAGTGTAAATACTAAGGTATAATGTAATCCAAAAATATCATCTATACACCACAAATAATTGGTATTGTTATGTTTCCCAAGGAGTCTTTCCAACCTCCTTTGCTTTACAAGTCTTTTAGGTCAAAACCAAGATGTTGTAAACATCTTATAATGCAAGTAGATTTTTTTGTGTAGGATCCACATGGTTAGGCTAAAAAAAAACACCACATATGAATAGTTTGATTTTTAAAACTTGATTGCATGGATACTTTTTGGTTTCATCAACTTTGGGTGTTTGCATAGGATTTGAGTCTTGGAATGGCCCAATATTGAATAAATTTTTTAAATCTCCCACATAAAGATTATGAACACCACATATTTGTTCATAATGTACATTTGGTAATTCATCTCCCTCCTTTATGTGAGGTGTAAAACTTTTTTTATTATAAGGGGATTTTCGAAGCTCCTTTAGATGAGTAAGGATGAACGAAGCATATCTATGCATATCCACATATAAATTAGGTAAATGACTCAAATTATTTGTGTAATGCTCTTTCATTAAATGGATAAAGAATTTCTTGACTAAAAATGAATTACAACTCCAAATCTGAAGGTATAAATGCTAGATCATATGATGTAATTTTGAATGGTATAATCTTGAAGGGTTTCATCATCACGTTGTTTGAAATTGTTCAAATTTTCTACTATAATTTTTAGAACCTTATGGATATTGAAACTTATGAGGAATGCATCTTTTAATTGTGAAAAAGTAGTTAACTATCCCTTTGGTGGGATATAGAACCAATTATGAGCTTCATTAGAAATGTTTATATGAAATACCTTTAGTAATAAATTATTATCTTTTTCCCACTAACCAAAAGAATGTACATAGTTAATCATGTGGTAGAATGGGTCTCTATGACTCACAAATAGAGGTAAATCTAGTAGTTCAAAATCCTTAGGAAACATATACTAATGTATACACCATGTAAGAGGTTGATTGTTGAATGATGTAATATTTACATTAGTATTATGGAAATCCATTAACATTTGAAGTATAGAAAACTATTTTTGAAGATCTCCAATAGTGCTCATCATAGAAATAAGATACGCCATGGGAATGGTGGTGTTTGACATAGGTGTTATCACTAGTTCTAATCCACCACCCCTTTCAAATCTAGGCATATGAGTATCATCATGCTCACGGATAATAAGTGAAAAATCAAAATCACTGAATTTAGGATATGTCGATGATGGTTTGGGATCTCTAAATTGGGGCAACCTTGGTATATGATTTAAAGAGCTTGGTTCATTCACTTTTGGTAGAAATATAAAAATTGGTATTTTAGAGAGATATGGTAAAGGCACCTCTTTTGGTATGGTAAAAATCTTTTTTATGAATGAATCATTTAGGAGATAAAGATCCCTTGGTTTAAATACCTTGGTTGATATTGGTAAGAGTGCAAGGTATGGAACATTAGGAGTCCTTGGAACTTTAGGTTTGTAATTCATCCCTCTTTTTGGTGCCTTAAAGTTATTTGGTAAAGATGCAAAGATGTCTTGGTTAACTTTGTGGAAATTTTCAATATCAATATAGGGGTTTGAATCATTTTAATTGAAGGAATACCCCCTTTTATTTCATTTTTTAAATCAACCATAATTTCCTTATGTAGGTGTCAAAACTTTTGATGATCATATGAAAGAGCATCTTAGTCATATGTATCCATTTTTGTGCTAGAGTGTGCATGAAGATCATGATGCAATGACTTGCCTTATTAGTGAATAATAGCATGGACCTAAGATTCCCATTTAAATGATGGGTGTATAGTGGGTTTAGGATGGTAGATAGGAGCAACCTGATTACGTTTTGCAAGTCCAGGCGTCACATATTCCTACGTATATCCATCTAGTATTGTTTGATACATTTTTTTATCACAGGGTATAACTGGACAAACATACATTTCTTCTCTTTTAAATTATTCCCTTGGTTGAGTATATTTGGCCATGGAGGAAATATTTAGATTATTTTTTGAAAGAAAACGAAAGAGATAGATCATGTATGAAATAGGAAACCCTAGGAAGTAGCACCCTAGATGATTTTGCATTCATACAAATCCATTTCATGAAATGTTTAACCCTAAAATATAGATTAAGGAAATATAGGGTTAAATGGGCTAAGGATAGCCTAGGGCACAAGGGTGATAAACTATGTCTAGAGCAAAAAAAAATCAGATAAAACATATATTGATTTTATTAAACTTAGATATGTTATAAACAGAAAGTATAACTATACTAGGTATTACAATGATAATGAAAATAAGATACTTAACTGGTTTTGATGCTAAAACATATATGGATTTGAAATAAGAAAAAAGTACATGGATTTGAAACAGGAAAAAGGTAGACTGGATATTAATTCTGAATATGTCGATTGATTCTATAAATTGTGGAATGTGGAGAGTCCAGAGCCATGGTTTACCTGTCAAACGAGTCCAGAATCTGAATCTAACGTCTAGCGTGTAGACCTGTGTGTATCCTTCCCCCGTACTGCAGAAGCTACAATAGTTTTCAATGATATTTTCTCTTTGTTGTCTTAGTGTGTTGCATTAATTTAAACACTCATCTCATCCCATCTGAATCATAAAAAGATGGAGAAGGAGAAGGAGAGGATTCCAGCTTCCCCGTGCGCTGCATGCATGATGCTGCGGAGCCGATGTGGAGAGAAATGCATGGTTGCTCTTTACTTCCCGTCAAATGATCTTCACAAATTCTCTACTGCGCATAGGATATTTGGTGCAAGCAACATCATAAAACTACTTCAGGTTTTTATTCCTCTGCAAGCAATTTGATTTGGGTTTCTTATACATATTTTGGAGGGATGATAGAAATTTCTGTTTGTGTTTGCGTTGTACAATTAAGGATCTGGCGAGAGAGGAGAGAGCAGATGCAGTAACTAGTATGATGTATGAATCAAGGGCGAGGATAAGAGATCCTGTATACGGATATGCAGGCGGCATATGCCACTTGCAGTCTCACTTAGCGAGTGCGCAGGCAGAGATTCTCACCCTGAGTTAACAGCAGGATAATCTGCTTGCGCTCATCACAGGAGGAGGAGGATCAGCATAGCAACATGTATTTATGTAATTTATACGTGGTGTAAAAGAAAAAATGAGCATTTTTCCTTTACTTTATAAGAGATCTCATATTAAAAAACTGAAAAACGTCAGAAAGGGAAAACAAAGACTCATAAGAAATCCACGGTGATTTCTTAAGCTTGCATATTTCACAAGACCTTGTCAAATTCTGTATCTTCCAATCTTTCTGATTAAAAGAGAGTTAATTACAAAATATTTATAATCAAATATGGGTCATAGCCACATCTTGAAAGTGCTTTCATGTGAACATGCTTATTTAAAATAGACTAATAATTATATATTATATTCCTACTACACTTTTAGTCAATTAAATCATTACAAGAATAAAACTGATACATATAGTTGATTTTCAAGTCTCTTAGAATTATCACTTGGATAGAACTGGATAATCTAAAATATCACATAATGCCACTTCAAGCTTTAGACAACCATCTACTTTCCTTTGCAGGGTTGCATGCAGAGCTCATAATCCTCATCTCTACATGACACAAAACTTATTGGTCTCTTGAAGTGAATCTCAATTTTGGTGACCACCTATGCACGATTCAGCAAAGGACCTTCAAGAAAATCTCTAACTGCAATGGCTTTTTCATCTATCTTCATTGCATGTATGGAAAAATTCACATTTTGTTGACTACTCTTCTTATTTATAGTGTCCACCTCTCCTTTCAATGTAACTATAAAATTATTTGGAATCAAACTAAATTAGTCTGCAATTATCAAATTATTATACACTCTATACAGTTATGAAATGTTCTCATCTATGAATAAAAAAATTTCATCATCGAAACATTTATTTGTGACAAATCTTCTAATGAAATTCTAGTGTGAATTAATAGTGAGTGACATTCAAAAATGCAATCAATAAATTTGCCTCTACGAGGAAGTAATTAAGTTTGTATGTAAGAGGCAATGGCCTTTGTGACATATTACAATCTCAACCATGTATGTGCTACAATCTCATAGCCCTAAGTTCATGAAGTCACGACATTCATTTTCTGTATTCAATTTTTAACGTAGGTTGTGTGGATGCGTTGATTTATTAGCTCACTCATTATGTATGCTTAGATTTAAATACCTTTTCACTTTACATCCTTTGTGGCCACATGTTAGAAATGTTTCATAAAGTGATCTCGTTGAGATCCAAATATTCATTAGCTTTCACTTCTATTGTGTCCACTTAAAGCAATACACATGGCAGTCATCGCTAGGCCACAAAGTCACAAAAATCACATAAGTCTATTTTTTTTTCAATGTAGCCCAATGAATTATGTGGATCTATTGAAAATTTGAATCTACTTGATATTCATATGCTTCCTCTTTCCCATGCACATAGTAAATAAGCATACCTGTGATCACATTTTTTGAAATAAAAAATGATTAATATTTGTAATGACTGTAAATTTAAAAGTTTAAAATAAAGGAATCTTGATGTGTTATGTGGAGTCATAGGATCACAAATACCTCATAACACAGCTCAAATTTCTCATTTTAAAGAGAAAACATGTAGTGGTCAAAATGCATGCCACGAGTCATGGGATCATTGAGTTCTCAAATCTTGAACTTTAATGTAAAGGGAGGGCTCCAAATTCATTAACACGTGAATTCCATTTTAGGCTGCTGTCAGATCAAATTTTCACCAAGATGTATGTGTGTGGCATAAAACTAGTGTGGTGAACCTTTCAACATATGATTTGCAAATGTGGTCATGATTAAGTCAAAAATTTATAAGGGTACATATGGTGTTATTTTGTATTCAATTAATGTGATTTAAGGGGTCTCCACTTCTAAAATAAATTTGGGGCGTATTGGTAACAATAGTATGTAATTAACAAAGTAAATACTTAATTCATCAAAAAGCATAAATTTTTAGAAAAATGTATCTTGCAAAAATTTAAAAAAATATAGTGTGAAATACACCCCCACTGATGTTAATTTTGACATATACTTGCTGACGTATAAGTACAATCTTGTCAAATTTCAAATTTAAAAAATAATCCCCAAGTTACTATTGACATACAAATTCTGATGCACTACTTGATGCATAGACAACTCCCACAAAATTTAAATTTGTAAAAGCATTTTGATGCTTTTGCTATTGTAAAAGTTGTTGCACTTACTAAAACACAAATTACTGATGCACATTGGGTTGATGAAATCTCTGCTAAATCAATTGATACTAGAAATTATTTTGTATTAAAATAACTAACATAAAATACATCATACAAACATTTATGTCAAATTTTGAAACAAAATCTTAGAAAAAAATCCATAATTTTGATGCTGCAAATAACTAAAAAACCTCAAAGTTTCCTAGTGCCTAAAAAGATGACTACCTTATATCATCATCATCATCATCATCATCATCATCATCATCATCATCATCATCATCATCATCATCATCATCATCATTATCATTATCATTATTCAACCATATGTGTCATCATCATCATCATCATCATCATCATCATCATCATCATCATCATCATCATTATTATCATTATGATTATCAGTATCATTATTCAACCATATGTGGTGCTTGGAAGCTAGGAAATAAAACAAAATTCTCAAGTCTGGTGGTCTTTAGTTTAGGAAATATGAGCATTCTTGTCTTCGAAAAGAAACATAAGATCTTTATTTCAAGGTATGGACTTGAAGATATAGGGAAAAAGAGACAGTTTTCAAAATTATACTCCCTATTATAAAATAGAATTAATTTCTCTTGAAGAAAGCTAATTTTTTTCTGTTTCTAAATAATTATTAGCATGTTGATAGCAATCTATAAGTTTATATTGTTTTTTAAATAGTTTGCATGTATTGAATTTGGGATTGCATTTTTGAAAATCCTCTCTAAAATAGTCGCTCTTGTATTGATTTAATGATGTAAAAAAGAGGACTATCTTATGAATGAAAGAAAGAACAAACAACAATGCAGTTTTTACTGGATTTAGTTTTATGTAGTTTTTTTCTATTTCTATGAAATTTATTCTATATCCAAATATACATTGGATTATATCAGTGTTCTATCATTATCTTTTTCTTCACTTTGGTATTAGATCTAGGTTATATTTTTCTATAGTAATTACTGGCTTATGCATCTAGTGCATCTCTTTCAAGTCTATAGAGTCCTCTATTCATAGGGAAAAATATGAATATTGGTCACTAACCATGAATGCATTATTCAGATCTTAGGATGTTTGGGAAATTATTGAAATGGGTATATAAAACCTATAGATCCAATGATATCTAATGCACTCTCACAAGTAGAGAGATCTTTTAAAAGTGTGGAGGACGAAGGATGGAAAAGCTCTCTTCTACGTACATCAAGCTATGCATTAGAGCATTCATCCTAGAGAGGCAGCATCTAAGCAAGTAAAATAAGCATAGGACACTCTCCAAGTTGCATTTCAAGGTAAAGACAAAGTTAAAACTTCCAAACTTCAATTACTTAGAAGAGATTTTGAAAATGTGTCTATGAAAGAGTCAGACTCTATAGAGTAATTTTTTCATTACGTAGTTGGTTTAGTAAACTAGAATAAATCCCATGGAGAAGCAATGGATGATAGAAGAATAGTGGAAAAAATACGTAGGAGTCTTCCTACAAAATATGATCCCTTGGTTGTAGCCATAAAAGAAACTAAGGCTTTGAGTCAAGTTTCAATTGATAAGTTACATGCCTCTTTAATAAATCATGAGCAAACCTTAAATAGGTCACATAAATATTTATAACATGCACTTTATTCCCATATTTAATTAAGTCATGGAAGAGGCAAAGGAAGGTTCATCCCCATAAGTAGAGTTATAAATTTATATAGAGGTGGATGCAGCAGCAGTCTAACAAACCCAAGTGGAAGAGGACAAAATCAAGATTATAATTATAATCATTCAACTGGTCAAAGAGAAGATAAGTGTAATCTACAATGTCACTACTACAATAAATATGGGTACTATGCTTATGAGTGTAGGAAGAATCAATATGGTTAGAATAGATAGAATCAAAATTAGTTTGGAATCCCTATATCAAGCTCCATGTTTATAGCTTGTCCAAGTATTACTGAAGTAATATCTAATAAATCAGCTATTGAATGTAATGTTTCTCAAGAGAGTCCCTATGATATTTGGTATTTGGACTTTGGTTGCAGGAATCACATGTTAGGAATCTTGAATTTATTTTCAAGTTTGAATGAGTCAGTAAAGATCGATGTTACTCTTGGGAAAAATAACAAAGTAAATGTAATTGGAAAGGGAACAATCAAAATTCTAAATAAAAAGGGTGAGAAAAAAATTATTCAATATGTTTATTATATTGTAGGTTTGAAACATAATCTTATGATCAATGGTCAGCTAGTCCAGAATGGGTATAGAATTTACATTGGAGGCAATGAATGTGTGATTGTGGACAAATCTCCAAGTACTCAACTAATTACCAAGGTACAAATGATGACCAATAGAAATTTTCCCTCGAGATTAGAAGCAATTACAAAAAGAAAATGAACCCAAGATATTTCTAAGAAAAAAAATCAAATTGAGAATAACCCAAAATACTGATGAAGAAACACGATCATCTTTTCAGTTAGTGATAAATATGAATCTTGGCTTTGGCATCTCAAATTTGGGCATTTAAACTTTAGATGTCTACATTTATTACATAAGAAAAACATGGTGAAAGGCTTTCCATTAATTCAAAAATTAGAAAGAATTTGTGAAGGATGCATTTTAGGGAAGCAACATAGAGACACTTTCCCAATCAGAAAATCAACAAGAGTAACGGCACCACTTGAAACTGTTCACTCTGATTTGTGTGGACAAACTCAAACACCTTCCATATGAGGTTGTTCATTGATGAATAGACTAGGAAAACATGGGTGTATTTTTTGAAACATAATTCTAATGCATTTCAGATTTTTCAACAGTTTAAGGCCTTCATGGAAAAGTAAAGCGACCACTATATCAAAGTTCTTAGAATAGACATGGGTGGTGGGTACATATCCAGTAATTTTTTGAATTTTTTTAAACAACATGGTATTCACAATTAATTCACTACCTAATATACACCACAATAAAATGGAGTGGTAGAAGGAAAAAATAGAATAATAATGGACATGTTGAGAAGTATGATGAAGTCCAAGCATCTACCAAATGAATGTTGGTTAGAAGCAATGACAACTATTGTTTACATTATAAATAGATGGCAAACCAAAAGTGTTTGGAACTATGTTCCTCAAGAGGTTTGGAGTGGAAAAAAACATAGTGTTGTTCACTTCAAAGTCTTTGCTTGTGTGGCATATGCACATATGCCTGATGAGCTAAGAATGAAATTAGACAACAAAGGAGAAAAATGTATTTTTGTTGCATATTATGATGATACTAAAGCCTAACATTTGTTTAATCCATTCAGTAGAAAAGTTATAATAAGTAGAGATGTGCAGTTTATTGAAAATGAGTCATGGGATGGAAGTATAGGAAAAACAATTAGTATAGTGATAGCTATTCCTCAAGATGATATGGCAGATGAAATGTTAGCACTACAAGGTATTTCTCATACAATACCTCCTTCCACTCCTAGTCATGTACCTCAAGTCAATATATAATCTACACCTCCATCCACAGCTAGGAGGTCTTCAACATTTCAGACAACTTCACTTATACAAAAAACACCACAAAGAATATCAGTATCAACACCTTTAGCAACCATTCTTGGATCTAACCCATCCAGTTCAGAGAAATCTAGCTTATTGTCAGATTCAACCTTAGAAAGTCTATTAAATAAAAAATAAGGAGTCTTAGTTAGTTATATGATGATACAACTAATTTCTTTCATTTTTCGCATTATTTTCTCAATATACTAATTTAATCTCTTTTGAATAAGCTATAAATGATGAAATTTGGTCTCAATTCATGGATGAAGAAATAGGTGCCATAGAAAAGAATCATACATGGGAGTTGATAGATCCTCCTAAAGGGAAGCATATGATAAGTATGAAATGGATCTATAAGACCAAGTATAGTGTAGATGGAAATGTGAAAAAATACAAGGAAAAATTAGTTCAAAGAGGTTTCACACAATATCCTAGAGTAGATTATAATGAAACATTTTCTCTAATACCCTGTTTGGATACAGTAAGATCTGTGTTGGCCATTACTGCCCAAAATAAATGGCCCATTTATTAGATGGATGTGAGCTTAGAATTTTTACATGGCTTTCTTGAAGAGGAAGTGTATGTGAAGTAACTAGAAGGTTACGAGATTGCGAGCCATGAAGGAAAGGTGTACAAGTTGAGAAAAGTTCTCTATGGAATTATGAAAGATCCAAGAGCATGGTATATCAGGATTGACTCCTATCTAATTCAAAATGGGTTTAGTAGGTATAACAATGAACCTAATTTATACATCAAAATCAATAACTAGGATAAAATTATGATTGTATGCTTATATGTAGATGATATTATCATTGTTGGAGATTTGTCCATAAATATATTTAAAGCAACCATGAAAAAAGAATTTTAGATGAGTAATATGGGTCTCATGAAGTATTTTTTAGGCATTGAAGTTCAACAATCAGAAGTTTAAATATTTGTTTCACAAACAAAGTATGAAAATGACATTTTAAAAATATTTAACATGATAAATTGTAAGCTAGCCCCAACACCAATTACAATAGGATTGAAATTAAGCAAAGAAGACAATGGAATAGTTATTGATCCAACTTTATTCAAAGGATTAGTTGTTAGTCTTATGTATTTGACTGCCACAATGCCTGATATTATGTATGTCGTGAGTCTCATCTCAAGGTTCATGATGTCTCCCAAAGACTCACATTGGCAGGCTGGGAAAAGAATTTTGAGGTATATATGTGGAACTAAAAATTATGGAATCTTGTGTACCACATCTGATGAGTTCAAAATCATAGGTTAACTAGATAGTGACTGTGTTGGAAACATAGATGATAGAAAAAGTAAATATGGCTATGTTTTTCACCTTGGAATAGGGGAAACTCCATGGACATCTAAGAAATAGCCCAAAGTCACTCTTTTTTCTATAGAAGTTGAATATGTAGCAATGATAGGACCAACATGTCAATTTATGTAGATAAGAAGAATATTAAAGGACTTGATTCATAATCAAGAAGGTGTTACAAATATTTTTTGAGATAACAAATCTATAATAGCATTGTCTAAATATCATGTCTTTCACAAAGAATCAAACACATAGACACAAGATATAATTTCATCAAGGAGTTGGTTAATAACAAAGAGATACATCTAGAGCTTTTTAGATCTCAAGATCAACTTGTTGATATATATACAAATCCCTTAGGAAAAGAAGAATTTGATTATTTGAGAAATTGTTTGGGAATCTATGATCAAGGGTATATAAGTAGTCAGCTCTGAATAATAAAGATATATAAATTTGAAAGGATGGGGAGTGTTAGAAAATAAAATTAATTTCTCTTGAATAAAGCTAGTTTTTTTTCTTTTTCTAAACAGTTATTAGCATGTTGATAGTTGTCCTTAAGTTTCTATTGTTTCTTTTAATATTTTGAATGCATTGAGTTTAAGGATTGAATTTTGGAAAATACTTTCTAAAATAGTCACTCTTGTATTCATTTAATGATGTAAGAAAGAGGACTATCTTATGAATGAAAGAAGGAATGCACAACAGTGGAATTTTTCTTGGATTTAATTTTCTACAGTTTTATTTCTTTCTTTTTAATTTGTTCTATTTCCATATCTCGATTAGATTATATAAATCTTCTATCATTCTCTTTTTCTTCACTCCTAAAATAAATAAATATGTCAATCACTAAAATGTTACAAATTGCAAACACCAACTTGTTAAAGATAACCTTAGAGACCATAGAAGTAATGATTACACAATGCCCAAGCATTGAATTTTTTTATATGTGCATGGATGTGTTGGAGACACACCTTCCCATGGTATTAGAGTTGTTTAAGCGGAGAAATTGACTATCTGAATCCCAAAAAATATTATTGAATAAAGAAATAATCAGTAATTTGAGGGGTTTTTTTGTAATCTTTTCTTTTATATAAAATTTTAACACATTTTTGTGGTTCATACTTGTAGAGATAATTCTTGCATTTAATTATAAATAATTAGTGATTTGAGAGTTTTCCTTTGTAAATCTTGTTTCTTTTACAAATTTTTAACATGTTTTTATGGTTCATATTTGTGAAGATAATTATTGCAATTAATTTTAATTATATGTCAAATATTACAACTCACAAATTGGTTCAGCATTTAATTTATAATGTCATTTTGGTAAATTTAACCAATGTTTATATATTTAAAATGACTAATATTCATTTAACTTTAGATTATAAAAATGTGGTATAAATTGTTTTGAGATTATTTTTTAATATTTTATATAAAAATTAATTATATATTCACAAAATTATTTTTTTGTTAGGTAAGCATTTGAGTGGACAAGTTTGATAAGGGGCCCATTGATTTTGATAATAACTAACTATTATTAACATTTAAAAAAATATAACTTAAATAAAATTTGAAACAACCAAACTACTTAAGCAAATCACATATAGGGGAAAGGTCCCAATAGTTGAGCATGTTCTAATGGTGGAACATTCAATTGTTCAACTAGGACCCAATAGTTGTGCATGTTTTTTCCAATAATTATTTTATTTCTATCTAAAACCTAAACATATTTAATTATGTCTTTGTGTACAATATAATACAATATGGACATCGACATTTGATAGTAATACATGTATCTAATAATGCATAAAACCCAAAATTGAATATATTTTGAAATAATACAAATTAAAAATATGTGTTTCTCTATTTATATAAAGTTACATAATATAAAAACTAAGTGCTAACATTCATTAATAAAGTATTGATTCAAATATAAACTCAAAAGTTTTTGTACATATATATGTCCAAATCTGTTCAGCTATGGGAACAAAGTGTGCAGATTTTAAATTTTACTGAATATAAAATCATTTATTAAATCCTATTATTCAACTCTTCCAATGTCACCTACTTCAAAATTTATGCATAAATTTTACAACAAATCCAATACCTGTAAAAAAAAATAATGGTGTAAGGATCACTACTAATAAAAAATATATAATTCAAACACAAATTTAAATATTACCTCCAAAATTTGAATATCCCTCCAATTCATATTACCTCCAAAATTTGACTTATGATGTTTATCCCAAATAAATAAATCAAATTAAGGAAGAGAAAATAAAAAATAAAATAGTTATGTATTATTATTTTTAACTCTATTAAATAAAATGTTAGACAAAAAAATATACAATATAACAATTTGTATTGAGAATTGTTTGTACTTAATTTTACATATAAATTTGTAATGTAAATTTGTTTTAATAATTTAAATGTGAAAATAAAAATTTAATTTAATTTACTAGTAAAATTTAAATTTAATTAATAATTATTATTTTAAAAAATATTTTATACAAATATACATAATTTATACATGGACAAATAGCTAAAATTTATGTTGGTAAGAGGGTTTGATAAAATAATTGGTACATGATACTATGAAAATTAACAAGATTTTTTCAATACAATACACATATAAGAAAAACAAGATAGGGCTCTTCTTTATCTATTCTTAGATTAAGATTTAATCTGAGAGCTTATATAACAAAGATAGGTATGGAGATATAATCCTCTAGTATCAGCACAACCCCGGCAACATATTTATAGGTTTTGGCTTGGTTATGTATATAACATTAATTAAAAATATGAGTTCAAAAAATCTACAATGCCATGTTTGTTGATGAAATTAATGAGTTAAATAGCATGGATGGCATTGGATCTGAGAATTTGATGAAAATAACTTTGAAGATCTAGACTTGAATTCACCTTAAGAAAGACTATAAGACCTTTGGGCATAGACAAACATTGAGAATGTTTTGACAATGATTCCAACACTATGTTGTAAAACATGGCCTATTATTATGAGACTTTTAAGATAAATTAAAAGGGCACAACCATTGTGTTGTAAAATTTTTGGTGATGATGAATCATTTGGGCAAACATTCCCATGGAGTTTGAGTACTATATGTTCTTTTCTTTTAACCTTGTACGTGGAATCACTTTGAACAAGAAGAAACAACTATATAAGAATATCAACTTGTATAGCATCCTTTTATAATGCCTTTGAAGCATTGCAAGTCAGAAGCAATAAAATATATTTCTTAATGCACTGGACATTATTAACTGCTATTGGAACATTAATATCTAAATTAAATTATATATAGTTTATTAAATATTTTATCCCAATAAAAATAACGTCTGTATTAGAATTTTCTAGTTACTTTTTAAATTTTAACTTATCATTGCTTATCCTCACAAAAAAATTAACATTTAAAAAATTATGTTCAATTTATTTAGGCTAAAAAAAATTGATATTGAAAAGCTCCATTCACAACCATATAAGTAATTACAAAACTTTAGATAATTTCAGTTTTGGAAGTGTACCTACTTCTCGTAATCACCAGCTGAACAATCACATTTTCGTACATTATTTATATTTTTAAATTGATGGATACAAGTGTCACTGTTAATTTAGAACTGCATTATAATTAGAAAAATAATTTTAATAAACAGTTACAAAATATTTTAATATTTTTATGTCAAATTTAAAACAAACTTTAATTATTAGAATATATATCAAATTACAAGGTATATTGACATCCCAAGAGGAATGGTGAAGAGTGTATATGGAACATTCTTTCTCCTCCTCCTACAGAGATATACATAAAACTAAAAACATAATAAAATTCATAGTACACAAGTCCTCTTCCTTGGCACAACAAGCTCAAGGATTTTCCTTATACCCATATCTTACATCACGCCTATTGTTCCTTAAGGTATAAAACCCTATACAATAAACAACAATCAGAGCTATCAGCTCCATAATACTGATAATAGGAATTTTATGCTAGTCATGCTTCAAGTTTGCTATCACACTAGCCTTGAACGAAATACAGTTATAACACAATTGATTCTACACATTACTCTAAATGGTATAGTCTATATCAGTGCTAGCAGAGTTTTCAGTTTCAGGATTCCAATAGGTGGCATTGACATACACAATTTTTCTCAAGGTTAGTATCTTGTATCAACCAAACTGGAAAACCAAAATCAAATTACACAAACATCAATAGAGAGAACTATAACCAAAAAAAAAAATTCCAATATACATAAAATGGAAGAAAAATGATACAGATTATAAAAGATAGATAGGGAGAAAGTGTTTTTTAAATGAGATTAATAAATCCTATTCATAAAATTAAATTACTTGCTAAATGGAATAAAAAAAGAATGTCATGCTCTCATGGATTGGGGTTTAGAACTTTTTTTAATCAAATTTTGTGTTTTGTGTTTTTTTTAAGACTATAAATTTTGACATTTTTGTTTATGTTTTAGATTATATATAACAAATTATATTATTGAATAAAAGGAAAAGTATATTCAAATTAAATATTAACTTGTTTTGATTAAAAATTTATTATCTATTTTCAAACCACATACAAAGTAATTTATGTGGTCACATGTATAAAAACTTAAGTTTTCACAAAAAAATTGGAGAATAAATTTAGGGAGTGTATTGAACAATACATTGTAATAATTGCTTATAGTTTTTCAATAAAACATCTTTAAAATACTCAGTTAACTGAAGTAGGAATACATTAAGTAAATTGACTTGATTGGCAAAATAAATTAATCTTCAGTATGTGATATAGACTCATCTACCTATGAAATACTAATAACATCTTTTGTTTTAATATAAAGAAATATGTCTTTCAAATTTTAATAGTACTAAAAATATCATATAATTAAAAAATTTGGAAATTAGATTTGCAATCAAATTTAAGTAAACTTTTGAAACTTAAAAATATCTCATAATTACAAAAAATTAAACTTTTAGAACTTAGATTTCATATTATAAATTTTCAAAATCCTAATAACATATTTTGCATGCTCTCCAATGTCCTACTCCTTTGTTTGTTTAAGTTACTAATAAATATTGGGGTCTTGACATCTTTTAAGGCTTAATGAATTTCATTTACTTTTGTCTCTTTGTTTCTCAAATCAAATGCAATTGAGGCATAGGGAGATACAAGGGATATCCCTTGCATACTAGAGACATCTTTTGAAGTAGGAGATAGCTTCTACATGCCTCTTACTCTCCAAGATTCATATCCATCTATGAAAAGTATACCAAACCTCAAGATATGTATCACCAAGTTTCAATGAGTTTATTAGTATGTGGATTAAAATGTTTTTGCTCTCATGGTGATGTGACGTGATGGATGCTTTGGGTCCTTTCAGCCCCTTCATCTAGGCCCTTAAGCCTCTATATTGTGAGGGTTGCTTTCCCCAAATGTGGATAAACCTCCCTCCAATCCAACTGCCCACACCCTGCCCCTCCCCCTCAATGATTAGATTCACCTATTATCATAGATTAATTGCTTAAATTATGCTTGTCTAACATCCTTAATACAAGAATAAACAAGAATCCTATGAGAAACATCAAATAAAGAAGAAGAATGGGTGAATCCTAGGCTGACTATTTGATTGTAAGTAATTACTTAAAATTTTGACACAACAATGCAAAGTTCAAAAGCCTTCATGCAGTATAACTATAAAGACCAATATACAAAAATAAAATAGAACCTCCAAGTTAAATTTTCAATACAATGTTGAGAAATTTAACATCCATCTTTGTTTGTTTGACCTTTATATGGTTAGGGTTTTAGATCAGCTGAAACCATGCGTGGATATTTACTCTAATGACAAACAACCATTATAACATCAGAATTCCATAGAGAGAAAACAATGGAAAAAGAAACCTGCAAAAAATTAATATAAATAATAACATTTAATAAAATTGTCGGTACATGTCTCTAACCTGGTTGAACATGTGGATGTCAATGTTTGAGTCAAACTACTTTTATACAATCTATAAAAATTCACACAAGTGCAAACTCAAAATTCCACAAATGTTCATAAGAATTGTCAACAAGAAAATATAGTTAAGGCAATAACAAAAACATTATACATTACCTCAATTATATCATCATGTGTGTTAAATGAATTCATGAGTACCAATGGAACTTTGCACTTGTACTTGTTGTTTAGAGACTACAATAATAGTTGAGACAAATGAATTATCAATAAATTTTCAACCAAAATGAAATGCTAAAATTAAAAAAAACAACATTCTAAGACATTTTCATCAAATGTAGAGAGATATTTGAATCTCAAAATATAATCTTCACCTCTATTTGTCTAAAAATCAAGTCCAAAAATGTCAACCCATTATGAACTTCAATGATTGATCTACACATTATAACAAGCATGAAATAGTTAAGAGCCATGTCAAGGCATGGAAGAATAACTTCTTTCAAATAGAGTTGAAATGAAAAGCATAGAATTCTCTACCATTTTAGGGCATTTTAGAAGTGAAATACCACATTATTATTAAATCAAGGTAGGCTTCATTTTTTATGCCATAGATATTGTTAGGTTGTCCTAAGTAGAGGATCTTATGAAACACACAATTACAAATCAAGAAATCCTATCACACATAAAAATATTATAGTGGATATGATAGGCATAATATCCTCTACCATTTTAGGTATTTTAAAAAGTGAATTATCTAAGTATTATTAGATCTTGTGCAACAGACCAATCAAGAATTTATTATGACATAAAAAAATGGCCACTAACATATTATACTTTGCCATTTTAGACCGTTTTAGAAATGTAATCTGACTCTATAATTGGATCATATTAAGCCACATTTTTTATGCCCTAGACAATTTTGGTTTGATTTAGTCAATGGACCCTACACCATAACCCAATCATGATTGGATCATAGTAAACCACGGTCTCATGGGGTTCAACTGCAAGGTGATCTATTTAATTTCTCAACTCAATCCACGTTGTCTCTCTGAGTGCATCACTAACCGCATCCTCTCCCTGGGCTCTGCAAGTGTCCTTCTCTTCGGTGAATCCCCATTTGCCAAATAATTACACTACATGCCCCTGATGAGCATCTATTTTGCTACCATGGGAGATTTCATTGAGATTTATAGTTCTCAGAGAGGTGCATAGCAACCACTGTTATGAAGAAGATCAATATTCTATGAACTCAAAATGACATTATTTTAGGGTTTTTGTGTTGTATTTGGGTGAAGGGGTAAAGTAATTAGGATTACATTAGTTTGGGTTGGGTGAGGATAGTTTGTTAATGGGGCTTTTAAAAATATAAATATATGTATTATTATTTTATGAATGATTTTTTTATGTTTGGTTATTGGTGCTTTAGGAGTTAGGAAATGGTGTTTTAAAAGCTATGTTTTGGTCATAAGTTTAAAAAGTGCTTTTTATGATCTCTTGTGATAAAATCATTAATATCATAAAATGTATAATGTGTTAGACCTTAAAACCTTAGTTATAAATAATTAAGATGATATATTAAAATGAGTAAAAATTTCAAAATCTAATACAATATTATGACACTTTAATTCACCATCCAAAATTAAATTGCACAATTACTAAAATATTTCCTTTATTCCATAAACATATATTCCATTTTTTTTTCATATTTTCATAAAAAACCAAAATTTATAAAAAACCAAGCACATCTTGGTTGGTAGGGACAGCCTACTTTACAATTCTTGTTTTATATACTTATCTATATACACAAGTATAATCCTGCACCCATCCACGAATTTCTAGTATATAATTTATTTTTTTGGCTTGCATTTTTAGATTCCTATACCTGTATTTTATTTCAAATTAACCTGATTTATTTAGCCATGTGTTCAAAATAGTGGGCGACGTGTCAATGGTTCCTTCGTACTAATGTTTAGTAACTAACGTTCATGGGAGGAATGGCCATCGTTACATAAAGTGGTTGATTGGGCAGATTTTTATTGGACTACCTTTTGACTTGCATTTGTGAATGGGAAGAAAAAGACAAATCTTTCTCTGCATTACATGTCATGCCAGGAGGAATATATATTTTATTTTGTGTAAATGTGAAGTACATGTCAATAAGATACATGTCAGATGGACAATATTTATTGATGTATTATGTGGACAATATTATGGGGGTGCATATAGGTTTCAACTTTAATATTAGTGGTGGCTTTTCATCAATGATATTTATGTGTAAATGTGAGCTAGATGTCAATAAGATACATGTCAGGTGCACAATATTTATTGACGTATTATGTGGGCAATATTATGGGGGTGTGTATAGGTTTCAACTTTAATATTAGTGTTGGCTTTTCATCAATGATATTTATGAAATGTAGTGTGTGTGATATAGTTTGATTTAATAAAATATTAACTGTTTATTTTCTATATATAGAGAGAGAGTAGTAAAATATTGTTTATTTTATATTTTATTGGTTAAAAAAATATTTTTTAATTACATAAGGTTATTTTTTAGTAATAAAAATTAGATTTTTTTCCTTTTTAATGAAATGTTATTGTATGCAATTTTTTTATTGGATTATAGTTTTTGAAAAAAAATTGTGTTTTTATTTTGAGAGTAATGACTTTATTTGTCTTTGTCTATGATGAAAATGTATTTCGAAGTATATTCATGTATTTTTCTACTATTAATATCTTTATCATATTGAATCTGTGGTAGTGGTTAAATTTTATTGTTCATTATTCACAGGAATGTTGTCTCAAGATCTTTCTCATTTTAAGCCAATCTAACATAACAAAGTAAAAGGTAAGAAGATCAATTGTCGCAGAAGCTTGAATTTGCAAAAGGTAAAGATAGTTGGGTTTGTTTTTACAACACATAATGTTAAAGGGTAGATTTTTTTATTTTATTTTTTTATTACAGTGAGCAATACACCTACTATGTTTTGATTAGAGACTATGTATTTTTGAAAACATTATGAGTAATTTTGATCTAAATCAAAAAATATCTCATTGTGAGTGGCCATCGTTACGATGAATTTTTGATTTAAATGTTGTGAGGCCTTTATATCTATTGATTCTACATATAATTTTTTAATACATATAATTTTTAATAGTTTTTTTAATACAGAAGTTTCACTAATTACATATACTAACATATGGTGCTTTAAGCACATGAATAGTAACTAAATCTAAATTCTTACTTAACCACATATAACCAAAATAAAACCTCATTTCATTACAACTATTACAAGATAAACCTTCTATACTTTTGGGTTTCATTGCATGTAAATCAATTTAAATAAACAAGAATAGATTTAAAAAAAACACTTATTTATTTTTTCTTAACCCATGAAATTCAATACTTAGTTACTTTCTTAGATATGAGAAATGAAAGTCGATTATTTCGTGAATATGTCATCCATACTACCTTATTCCTTATTTATTTTTCACAATGATGTGTCTCCTCTAAAATTTCCTTGTATTTTGGTTAGAACCCCATTGGGTTACACTAAAAGATATGTAATTTTTTTTAAAGCATACTTAAAATTATCCTCATTAATTATCATCATGTTTTACTATTTGATAGCTACATACATCTAGAATAGTAAGGGCTAAACATAAAACTAACCCATTGGTTAAGATATGATATATTTAAATGTTAGATAACATAAAAAATTATATAAAGTAAAACTCATATCACATATGTAGAGTCAATGGTAGAATAATATAATGAAATTATTCATTCTTTTGGTTAAACATATAAATACAACTTCTTTTGTCTTAATTATTTGAAATCATGTATAAATGTACAATAATTATTGTACTTATTAATAATAATAATAATAATAATAATAATAATAATAATAATAATAAAATATTGAATTTTATCATTACATATCATAATAACATATGATTGAAAATTACAATAATACATTTGAGCCTCAAGACATCTAAATAATAAATACAATAGTCATAAGTATGAATCTAAAATGGTTGTCCAACTAAATAGAGGAAGATCATCATCAAGATGTTTTTCCTCCAATAACAAACCATTAGTATCCTTCACACCTCCCCACTAGGATTGGCCCTTTCGTTCATGAAAGGGTAGATAAACGTATTAGGGATATCAAGAATTCAACCAAAACCCATGTGTAGTACAATCACTAATACATGCAGCAATCACATAGAACATGGAAAAAATAATCTATCTAATATGAAATCATGCATAAACATGTAAATTAGAAATTATAATTTAATTACAATGATATAAACTATAACATTACTTTGGCCATAATTTTCATTATATAATTTTACATCAGTCATGAATCTGAGTCAATTCCATAGACACATATAGTCTCTACTAATGGATCTAAATATATATTAA